>JAOVVB010234155.1:0-23675 GCA_028570985.1 Heterobranchus longifilis | reverse complement strand
AAACTCAGTATGAAACTGTTTACTGAGGTAATAAATCAAGTGAGAAGTAGACTCATTTTCTCATTGACTTCTATACACATCAGAATAATAATAATGCATTTAATTTGTATCTGTCTGTGGTGCTGCCACTGCCTCACCCAGGTGGCAAGCTAACATTAGCAGGCGAGTCTGCAGCTTTGTTGTTGTAGAGTAAGACAGCTGCTTTGTACAAAGTCGACAAACAGCTTAGTAGCTTTGCCATCTACGGTGTAGAACCCAAAGTACTTCTCAGATGCTTTGCTGTCGTTATTGCTCAGGACGACTTAACTTTCTAGTGTCCGACATTTTCGTAGCAAACATTAATGACAGGTCATAGGGCAGGGGTGTCCAAACTTTTTTGAATGAGGGCCAGATTAGATAATGTGAAAATACCTAGGGGCCAGCTGCATTTTGCATCACAAAACTGTTTCAGCTTTCGATGAAAAAGTATTTAACCTTCCACCGCTCCTGAAAGCTTGCTTTACGCTCCTTTGCTGTGGCGATGTCTGCTGCCTAGCAGGAACTGTTTGTTGCCGTCACAATGGTCTCTTCATGAAAACACATTAGTTGCTGTTCCGCCTGCATAGTTCCTACGTGGTGCATGTCTACAAACTGTATGATAGTGCTGGCATCGTGAGGTGGACAGAAAATATGATCAGTGAACTTTCTTGATTAACTAATATTGTATGACGGGCCACATATTTTGAGAGGCAAAGCACGGGCCATTTAAAATCGGTATATGGGCCACAGTGGGTCTCTGGCTGGACATGCCTATCATAGGGCATGGGTCAAGGGTCAGTGACTGGTTACAGCGCCCTCTGCTGGATCACAAGGAAAACTACGTCAAACGGTCTGTTGTGCTTAAAGACATTTTGAATCCACACAGGACATGATAATTCTTTGAACATTTAAAAAACAATTATTATTAAAATATTATTATAGGCCCACTCTAATATGCAACTCAATTTTATACAATATAAGATAAGATCTACTTTAATTTGTCTTAGGCTCCAAACCACTGCAACACACTTGTCAACACACGTCACAATGCACACACACGCAGACACACACACAGACACACAACATATACAAGTGCTTACATTCACATGCTGAGTGTGAGACAGCAGTTCTTAAAAATACTAAAAGGTAAGAGACAATAGTTTCAAATAATAAAAGCAGGTAATAAATAATCAAGTTAGTAATTCTGCTACTTGTTGATGGAGGATGTAATGAATGAAGTTTTGTCCCGGCTCAGGCGTCCTCGTCCTGAAAGGTGTTGAAGACTGTCCTCTGTGCAGACAGCAGCCACATCGTGTCCTACCAGACAATCCTGAGACATCCACATTACTGCGTTTTCATTTTAAAACTCATATCTTTAGCTATGTTTATGAATCACGTGCACATTCTCCAGCGTTTCTGAGACATTTGGAAACGCTGCTGAGCTCGTGTTAGTTTGTAGACTGCGGGGCGTGTTGCAGCGTGGACAGCTGCAGACGGAGACCGGACAGGTTAGATAGGTCTACTCCTTTCCCGTTGCCATGGTTGCGTCTGCTGATAGATAACGCTCCTGGTGCTGCTCTGACACGTCGCTGTATTTGTTTGTTTTCTGCCGTCTCTTACTTTCAGTAACATTTCCATCGTCGAGATCTCTGCTCTGACTTTTCACCTTTGCTGTTCTTCCTTTCTAGTATTTTCTGTTGTTGTAATTATTATTATTATTAGTTCTTATATATAATATGTCCATGATTTTCAACCGCTGGAGACAATCTGCTTCCTCTTTGCACCGGGACGTGCGTGTGTTGTGTTATTATGGACGAGATTATTTCTGATACGCTGCTAAAGTTCTTGTATGGACGGAGATGGTTTTGGTTTTAAAACAGCGGTTTAAAAAGACAGTGTAGTAATGTAGACGTGGCCCCAGAGAGCAGCATTAGATGTGGAATCACAGCATGGTTTGGCAACCTGACGGTGCATCTGAAAACCCAGCGTGCACAGAACAGCCGTGATGGTAAGAAGAAGAAAGAATATGAGCTCATACAGAGCCCGTACGATACATCAGAGAAAATCACTGCAGACTCTGTGAGTACGACGCTCTGCCGTCAGGACGCAGACTGTGTGCAGATCAAACTGTTCTTCACGCCTCCATCAGGCTGCTCTTCTCTCATGCTACATCTTAGTGCAGTAAATACTCACACACGTCAGCAGCACTGATGTCTTTACGGAAACAATGGACTGTGTCCAAGACAGTGTCCCCTCTGGGACATAGTTTACTCTCCACACAGAGACTCTGTACACTGGGACAGACACTCATCTTCTCTGTCCTGTGAAGTTTTCCTCTCATGGACACACACACAGTTTGACCTGTGCCGCCCTCTGCTGGTCAACATACGTTATAACAGTCAGGAAATCTGTGGCTCCTGGAAACAGTTTCAGTTAAATCCCTGGAAACATTGTTGAGAAAACAATCTCAGCAAAAAGCTCCATTTAGTAGCTGTTCTGGAGCTTTTGATCATATCACAAGATCTTCATTAGCTGATGGATTTTGGCAGTTTGTGTTTGTAAAAGGCTGCAGACATTTTGGCTTTTCTATAAGGTTTACAAGCCAAGAATATTAGAATGGACTGCCATGAGTAGTTCAAAGTGTCTTAAAGATCTCCTCCCGACACATTTTAAAATGTGTAAAAAATACTCTATGATCAATATTTTGTTTAATATGGTTTTACAGAGAAAAAAAAACTCTGAACAGGCTGGAAGCAGCTCTACTCTTTGGATCACTCGTGGCTGGATCATTGCAACATGTCGCAGCCACAAGTGATCTGATTGGTTCCTTAGAGATGTGATGTCATAAAACCTGTCTGTCTGAATCTGGGTTTTTCAGACTGTTGGCACACTGCAGTTTGAAGCAGAAATTCTCATTTCACTCATGAGATGTCTCGTAACAACTAAAAAACACTGGATGTTCAGAGAGGAGCTTTTTACAGACAACAGTTAGTCACATGTTGACAACGAGGGTTGCAAAGGGGTGGAAAGTTTACAGTAAAGTTCTGGAAACTTTCCGGAAATGTTCCATGGGAAGCTAAGCTCGGGAATTTTTGGGGATATATGGGTATTAATGGGAATATTAAGGTACCGCTCTACCATTTGGTAGAGCAAATTTTGAGTTATTTTTGGTATTTTGATGTATTTTGAGTCTAAAGTAATGACATCACTATAAAGGACTGGACCCACTGCACCACCGCGCCGCCCTTCATGTTTTTGTTGTTCAGTGAAAGAATCCATTAAAGTTCTACTCACAAATAGATGGAGTCAAAAATGTCATTTTAAAAATGTGTAATAGAAATGTTTGCATGCATATCTGCTTATGAGAATACAAAATGTTTATATTTATGTCTGTATATGACAAGGTAAATACAGTTAGTATTAATTACCCAAAAGTATCTTGTTTATTCCCGTTAATTACCATATATTCCCATATATTCCTGTTAATTCCCATGGAAACTTAGAATATTACCGTAATTTTGCAACCCTATGCAATACTTTATTTTCAGTCCTTGAGTTTTGTTTTAACTGGATTTTATCTTGCTGCACACTTCCTGTCCTTAAAGAAATCTAATAATCACACTTAAGAAAATAAATAAATAAATAAATAAAATATTTTGCAAGAGTTAATGATGTTGCAAACTGATACCTTCAGTTTACCGTTCATCAAAAACATGAGCATGTTCAATGAACACACTTTTTTTAGCACGTTCATACACAACACTTACCAAGCCTTAAAGATTTAAAGGAATAGTTCAACATTGTGGGAATGCTCATCAACCTTCTCATCTGACTCTTGGCAAAAAAGTGAATAAAGTTATTTAAACTTTTCCTTTCACAAACCCCAGCATCTGCCCCCTATATCAGAGTAACTAAAAATCAATATCGTCTTTCCGACTTTGAGAACAAAAATATCGAAATATAGTAGACGCCTTTTGTTTTCTGCAGGACCTGAAGACCACGCTGCAGTCACAGTTGTTTGAGCTCAGCCTGGAGGGCGACTGTTTGTTTGGACTGTTAATCATCATCGAGCTGTAAATGGCCACTCTGTTGTGCGAGGGGAATCTCGGAGAGTAATCTCACCATGCAGGACATAATCAGACACAAGGTTAATGAGAGTTTGATGGAAGCATATGCCTCACACGCGGCAGTGGTATTGCACCACAATAACAGGGACAATGAGTTAATGGTGCAGGTCCAAAGGCAAACATAAACAAAACACAATCAAGAAAAATGTTGGGACAGTATCAATTTAGATTAACTCACTCAGTTACCAATGACATCAGAGTGAAATGCATACTGCGGTCAAACTGCATCTAATGTGAGCGATACTTTAGGGCAAGCCCCGGCTGTCGTGATGTTGATTACTTATTTTCTGTCACCTGGACTGATACATGCATAGTTGGTAGAATAAGTGGCATTACCTATCTCTACAACAGGATGACAGTTGATGGTAAATCAAGCTTGACAGGAAAGGGCCCTTCAGCTGAATGCGATGTGAGTCACTTCACTCCACTGCCTCTCAGTCTCCCATTGGTGGGCCGCAGTCTACCTAAAGCCCAGCTGCGAGGACGCTCTGCTCATGCAAGCAGAAATATAACAACATAATGACCAAACACACCAGACAGATTCCGTACAACTGCGTGCAACACACAGAGGCACGCAAATGCATTTTAAATGATGATTTAGCGGAGCAGCAGTGCTGATTGTTAAGCTACAGGTTTTTCTGTCTACATGTAGCCTATATAAGACATTTCGATAGTAGGCCTTTCTAATCAGTGTGTATCAACAACTACATTACAACACCTGTGTCCTCACGGGGGCAAGAGACTCATCAAACCAGGCAGCCATGACACCCACAGACAGATCTGAAGCACAAATTAAAGAAGACAGCTCCATCTCGCTGCCGACCGCACAGCGCTCCACAGTGACACGGTGAAAATACAGCTCACATCTACGGAGTCAGATCAGTCTCAGTATTAACAAATGCACACAGAAGGATTGACAAATGTGTTTCGTGATTTATAAATGACTCTCGCCACAAATAATATTTTTGAATGCACACAGAAATAGTTATCGTTTGTACATAAGAAAGTAAGTTAGTAAGTTTATTTTTCAAGTGGCATGCATCAAAAAGTGTCCAGCACACATGGGATTACAAGACACACAAAGCAAGAACATAATGAGAGAGAAAGAAAAAAACTATATTTATTTTTTTCTAAATCATGTATTTCTTTTTATAATATATCTAGAAATATTTAGATTTTCATAAATCATGTTTTTGTCCAGCCAAGAGAATATCAATCAAACTGGTGTTGTTTTATTCATTTTAGGAATAACTTTTATATGTTTTTTGTGTGCAAATGAACTCCTCAAATATAATGCATGTCCACATGCTCGACAGCTGCTAGCATGGCTGCAGACCTTTAGTTTTTTTTCCTCGTGTGTGACTTTTGTGTTTTTTTGTTTCCTGAGCTTATTTGTATGAATATTCAGTTTCACTGTGCATTGTGGAGCATGCGAATATCAGGAGAAACATGGAGAAACAGAAATATATTGTTTCACTCGTGCTTTTTTGTATAATTGTTGAGAAACGAGAAGACCAAAACCCCACAGGAACTCTTTCATGGCTTACCTTTAAAGCAATGTCAATAGTAATTACTGAGAAGGCTTATCTTTAGCCACTGCATCATTGTCCTTCACAGGAATCCCCTCTGCCAATTAATAGAAGCAAACACCAACATCAATTATTCAACTGGTACATCATGAGCAACAGTTCTGCTGCATTCAACTCATCCTCTTCTTAATTGAGTTGAGAATCTGTCGTACATTCACGCTCAGTGAATCGTCATGCATAATGAAGAACAGAAATATCTGCTGTGGTTTGTTCGTGGATTATTATAGTTCATGAATACAAATGTAGAGATGTATATATATATGTAGATATATATATATATATATATATATATATATATATATATGTCCCCGTTTTAACTGTGCATTAAAAATGGACAGCAACATGTTTTACGCAGCAAGAAAGAGTGTGTTGAACTGTAGTTTGATCATTTTCTCTGTTGTGTTACTACAGTACAACAGTTAACATGGTCATATTACATGAAACCTGAATTAAGATAATAACACTGTATATTTTAATGATATATTGACCGCCAAAATGGAAATGTCTCTGATTTTAATTTCAGAAATGTCACGCCACTGGTGCAACTTTGGACTTGAGAACCCAACAGTAAAACATCTCTGTCTGTCTGTCTGTCTGTCTATCTGTCTGTCTGTCTGTCTGTCTGTGTCTGTCTGTCTGTCTGTCCAAGTGTATTTGTATTTGTCTGCTATCTCCTAAAGAGACAGCCAGTCAGTCAATTGTTGTTTCTCCAACAACTCAGTTTGCAAACGAAGATGAAGAGCACCCACAGCTCCACTCTGCCCTCATAGGAAGGATTAGGGCACCTGCTCTGCACTGATTGCAAACTCTCCTCGACTGATCTCCGAATTCACTCCGGACAAACCCAGCATTATAATATTTGGCTTGCGAGGTGTTTGATCTCTTGCTGTTGCAATGGGCCAAGCAGTCGTGTGCCTTAAATCCTTCAGGCTGCAGTTGGAAAATGATGGTGAGCGTGACAAATTTATGTACTGATTCAGGTAGGTCAGCCTAAATAACAGTCTGGTGAATTTCACCGTGAGCTTATCAATATATCAGCACACCATTTCGACTATAAAATAGTGATTGGGTGTTGCCTCCTAGCTGCCAGAGTAGTGCTGAGTTTTCACCTGCGATCGTAAATTTGATGCGATTGCATACAAAGGGATTCTGTAAATCTTTCCGAAATATCTTAAATCTTTGCATTTGTGAAGAATGAATTGGTCATTTTCATCCTGCAAAGTAATATTATAATAAGTGAGGGGGGGACCTATTCTTGCCCCACCTGAGTAGCTGCTCAACATTAAAGTGTGCCTGTCAGCACCTTTCGAGATAGTAGCCCCATGTAAATGTATAATTACAGAAACAGTATTTGACTGCCATCAACTCCTCTGGGCCAGCATTAATCCCAGAGATCAATGTTTCCTAGCCCAGATATGCAGAGCACAGCAATCCATCTGTCAGCTCGGCCACCTTATCAGTCTACAGGGAGAGGAACCATCGATAATTACCTCTACCACTAACATAATACAGACATTTTCTGGGGGAAACTCACACTCGGTTGTACTTAGCCTGACAACTGTTACTGACTTGTCTGACAAAGAAAAAGCTGTTGTAATGAATTTCTTCATAAGTTAAACTCAAACTGAGATGATTTTTATTACCGTAGCCATGGTTCAGAACTCATTGTGTCGAAGCTATTACGTTTATGTGTATTACTCCTGCGTAGTGTTGTTGTGTTTTTCTATTCTAATGCTGAATTTGAGCTCTGCAGAAAAAAAGGTGACATCAAATTAACTCAAAAAAGCAAAGATTTACATTTTAACCATCACATATTTTTATATTTATGCATTTAACACATCAGTTACTGATTTTTTTTTTTGCATAGTGAGTTTTCAGAGCCAAAGGGTGCTGCATGGGGACTTGTTAGAGGAAGGAGACAATCATGGTTAACTAATGGGCAAGGGTGAACCAAAGCGTGAAGAGGCTCCATTTGGCACTGATTGCCCTCTGAGAAACTCCCTTCATATCCTGTGCCATTGTGAAACTGATGAGCTATGTCTGTAATCGGCTCCAGTGATTGGAGAAAACTGCGTGGAGGGAAAGTGTGGCCTTGATTTGGATAGGCGGTGACAGCTGGACAGAACTCAGCGTAGCCACTGGAAAGGTGGTCTACTTGTGTTTCTCTTGGCAGCAGCAGCGCTTTGTGTGTGTGTGTGTCGGCTTTACAGGGGTGCAACTGAGCCTCACACAAGCATTAATGACCGAGCTGGAAGGACACTGAAACATATTTCTGCTGGAACCGCACACCGACACACAATGCCAAAATGGGCCTAAAAATGTTCTTGTTCTGATGTCTCTTATGGGAGAGATTACCATGGTTAAATCCAAAATCATTGTTCTACAGCAACTGTAAGTACACGAGGACATGAACGCAACTGGGGAAGGAGAAAATATATTTTTCTCTAACAGTAACAGGAACAAAGTGTGAAAATAGAATCAGTTAAATGAAACGGCTAATCGTGTCAGAAACTCTGTGGATTCATGGTTAAATGGCAAAGAACAGGGTTTGATACGTAATAAGCACGATGCCAAAATGTGACAGAACACATTTCACAATGACAGTAAAAACAATCCTTGTGTATTTTTCAGTGGTGATTGTATTAACTTACACATTAGGCTACTCACAAATGTGGAGATTTTGACCACTATTGGCATTATGGAGCAATATTTGTATTAGTAAACTCCTGTTAATCTTCTACTAGGGCAAACATTAGTGGCAGTGGTTGGAGTAGACAGAATACACGACACACTGCTGCTGACTGCAAAGAGCTGTAATGCAAATGTTTGGTCAATGCAACACAACAAGGTGAGGAAGAAGAAGAAGAAGAAGAGAAACACTGGGACACAGGATCCAATGTGCTGCAGGTTTCAGTTACTGTAAGAGTGTTATACAGTGTTTCATGTCAAAGTTTTCTTTCAGCTTAAGTACCCCAGATGTATTTATTACCTCCACCAAGGAAGTTATGTTTTTGGTTTGTCTGTTAGTGAGCAGGATTACAGGAAAACTACCAGCCCCCCTTTTCATGAAACCTGGTGGAAGGATGTAGCATGGTCCAGTAAAGAACCCATTTTGGATCTGAATTATGGGGCGGATACAATAATTAGTTTTCACTTTTTGTAACATTGCTAGATAAAACATGGAGGTCTGCACTCAGTCAATTCACCAACAAGAGTCAGATCGTTCTCAGTACATCAACTTTCTCATTTCTGTCAATTCTGCTCATTTTGCCTGCCGTCCTTCACAGTGACACAGACAGGATCACCCAGCTCTGCTTTGTGCCTGACTGGATAAACCACTACCTGTAGCTCTTCCTGACACAGGCAGGTGAGGATAGTCTGTGGTTAATTCATGTTACAAACATACTTAAACGTACATAACACAAACCACAGACTTTTTCCTAAACTTATATTTTGTTATATTCACAATGTAAAGTGTCTGTAAAGTGTTTAAACCTGTGACTGTAGTGGAGTGTGATAGTTTGAAGTGTAGAGCTGCCCTGTGTGTTCAATAGTGATGCTGACAAAGTGTCCTTATGTGACGAGTTGGGAATGAGAACGGGTTTTTCCTGGCTCACATTCTGCTGAGCTCCACCTCCGTTTGCCCATCTTGACAGAAAGACAGCACACCATGCAGAGGTTTTGGGACAGCAATATGGGCAATCTTGCTCTCTCAAATCCTCTGCATAGTGTGCTGTCTTTCTTTTCATGAAATGATGGACTACTTGAGCAGACATTGGCTGAATGTCACTCCAGGGCCAGCACATTTTCTCCCTGAGACAAGCCCTCCACTTGGTCAGGAAATACAAGTCTTCTCTCACCCAGAACACCTCATTGTCCGCAGCCTGGTCCGTGCATACTGCTGTCCGGGTGATGCAACACCAGACCCCAGGTCAGTTTGACTGTAAACTGAAAGAGCAGCGTTTTCCGATGCAGCCAACTGGTTTTTGGCGGTGGAGCTGGACTTTGCTGCGGCTCAGGCAGGGCTTGTGGAGCCCAGGCGGTTGGCAGCAGTGCAGTCACTGTTGACAGGACGGCAGGGCAGAGCAGTTATATTTCTGTTGTTGCACATATTTTATTGGAACTTCCAAAAACAGGAAAACAATACAAATGAACACGTGTTTCCATCAGAGGAGACGGTCCAACAAGGTTTTAGAATCAGTAATCCTTTAACGTTGCACCACTTTATTAATACAGTCCATCAAATACAGTCAAAATGTCATTTATTGAAAGAAAAAAAAAAACAATTTCAATATCACTTTAGCACATCCTCTCTTTACCAACTTTTCTATCAGTTTTAAGCATGTGGACTTTTTATGAACCTGATGTTTACCTTCAGATTTTCTTTGGCTTACATTTTAGCAGTTCATAAAAATAGTGGATGGGAACTCAGTTTGCTCCTGCTCCTACAGACGCCTGCGGTGTCTAACAACTTTTGCTCTGCTGACTTTACCCTTGATAGAAATGTGTAAAGAAATATTCATTCTGAAGAGCCTTCTGCACATCAGGGACATGACTTTCTGTCATTATTAAAATGGCAGCAGATAGCAGTCATTTTGATTGCCCAAAGTGCTACATAGTTATTACTTGAGAAGTTGGTGCCTTATCTACCACGGTGTTATCTTTACAAGTACGGAAAACTGCAGAAGAATGACCATCTCAACCTTCAAATCAGAAACATTAGATAACCACATGTGACTACATGAAAAATGTGGTTGATCAGGTGATTGCAGTAACAACCTGTTACAAACTAACGCAGATATAATTCATGTCATTTGTCGACAGAGATTAGCCACTTTGTTCTAAGTCACATATTTTTGTATTCATGTATATTCATGCAGCATGTCTCTGTTTCAAATAATAAATCCAACCGCAGTGCCAACATGTTTTGGATTTACATCGTGAGGTCTGCTGCTGGGCTGGTTTATTGTGTATTCATAATAATCTTCAATTTTAGTGAAATACTTAAACCTGCATCAGCTGATTGTTTTGGAGACAGTGCAAGCTGTAAACAGCACCAACTAACCCGAAATATAACCCTTATGAGATTGACATGGCAAACTTATTTACACACAGTTGCTGACACATCCAGTGCATCCAGAGCAACATCAGTAAAAACACCTGTAAATATCCTGTAAACTATGCAGCTCTCATACAGAACATACTGTTTACATATTATAATTATGTATATTTTGGAGTTAATTACACCACCTGCCTTTGGAGCTTTCTTCTCACTTGTACATATACTTTTGCTTTGCTCTTGCTTTTGGTTTTATTTTTGTTTTGTGTACTTTTTGTTTGTGTTGTTTCTTGTTTTGCACTGTGACATCAAGACAAATTCCCTGTACATGAAAACTACTTGCAATAAAACTGATTCTGATTCTGATTCTGACAGGAAGATAACATTCAGATTTTTTCACTGAAAACTGAAAACAAACAAGATTGATGAGAGCGGTGAGAGAGAATCAAAACAGTGAAGTTACTGTACAGTCTGTAAAAACAGTCACTTAAAAACACTAAAAAGCTTCATAGACTCAGTCGTCACTACGACTGACCCCTTCCACATTACACGTTGTCAGTGTCAATATAAAAATATTGATTAGGGCAGCTTTAATGTGAAAAAGATTCCAAATGTCTGTCGTGTGATAAAACAAAGCAGGTGAAATCTCGCTGCATGTTACTGACGTGTGGAAGAAAGTAGTGTTGTGAAAGTCATTACACAAATGGCAGTGGGACGATTTGAACTGCACAAACCTTTGTTTAATTCTAGAGGTGATGTACATGTGTTTCAGAGGCTATAACGGTGCACAGTGCTGGAGGGTCTCTGTCTGTGACCCAGTCCCTCCAGAGTGCACTGGCCTAGCCTCGTCCTCCTGTCCTTTATAACAATGGGAAGGGTAATGGCCTCCCCAAGGCCTCCTCATTCAGCCTGATTGCGCTGCCAGCATCAGGCCAGCCATGCCATAAAACAATTAGCTCCATTTATCAACCTTACATCCGCTATCTACGGGAGGGGGAAGTGAAGGTAGGAAACAGAGGTGGAGAGAGAGAGAGAGAGAGAGAGAGCGGGGACCAGACGGGCAGAAGATATGTGAAACCAGAGGAGAGTTCAGCGAGAAAGATATGCATCACTTCTCATTTGTTGATTGTTTCTTGCTGCTTAATTCAGCCTCAAAATGTCATTATGTCTGCTTTGATGAAAATATCTTCAAATGTTTATGAGGACTTATCGAATTATAATGAATGAGTGCCACGACAGCAAGCTTTCACCTTTTGGAAAAATTTAAATTTTAACAATTCCTGAGTCAGTATTAACAGCCACTCATTCCTCTCTCAAGTAAAAGCATTTCAAAGACTGTATCCACTGCTGGAGCTCCACAAAATACAAACTGTAAAACCTGACAAGCTGATGATAAACTGAAACATCAGTGAAATGGAAAAAAAACAACATAATTGTATGCCCAAAAGCATCACAGCACGCTCCAACTCACTTCTTCTTCCAACATATTCTTTTAAAGTTTCTTACTATTACTACTAATATTTATTATTAATGTAACACCGTGTAATACAGCAACATGACAGCAACTGATGTTCTATTCCCGAGTAAATATCATTAAAATTCCTCTCTAAGCTTTGATGTTTTCACTCAAAATCGGAGGCAAAAAGGTTTTGAAAGCTCAGGTGCCTCCTAATATTCAGTCGTTAGAGGAGGTCAAACGATGGTCACATACGCAAACATAAAGGCTCCACACACACCACGGCAGCAAAATTATGCTGAAATAACTGGACAGAGTAAGTGTAAATAAAAATAAACATGTCACCAAAGATGAATAGCGGCCTGAGCCACCTTTTCACGGCGCGCCCCCCAGAGAGATGTACGACGCAGCTGTTAAAAGCGGAGGGAGAGTAGTAGAGTTTTTATTTCCCTTTTCTTTCATTTCTCTTGTGTTATACATTGTACCTGTATAGTTTCTCTGAGCGATTGTCCGGCTCACCCCAACATCTGTCATGTGTAGTGCATCTCTATTAAACAGCTACTGTACAACAAGAGCGATGTCCTGCTGAGAAAGATTCTGGTACTTAATTAAACAGCAGTGGCCTTGCCTGTAAAAAACCTGAATGTCTTTCTGTTTAGTTCCTTTTAAGAGGTTGAGTGTTTTAACAACAGAGGTCTGTGTGAGGTGAAATAAAGCTCACTGCCATCACATGTATTATTAGAAAGCTGACTCTTCTCCAGACACTTACATCATGTTAACACATGGAGGGTGGTAATTATCCCACAGCAGAAATAGCAACTCATTACGGGAGTCATAAGAGGGCGCAAGGTCTCCCGAAACACACCCAGTTGCCGTGCCCCCATAATCTTTGGCTCACCGTTGATGTCAGTAGGAAAGTGGTATATCTCTGGCCTTAAATCATGCCCTCTACTCCTCAAAGTCTTTAATTAAGTCCTGATCGTCCTGTCCTCTGTTCCCAGTATTAGTGTGTTTAATTTCCTGCTGTCATATCGCCTTCCCTTCTGGATGTATTATTCATCAAGCCTCTCTCCGCTTCTCAGTGTTTCTCGGGGCAGCGACGCCGCTGCAGGATGACTGCTGATTTCAATCCATCGGCTCGACCATTAAGGACGGCTTAAAACCATAATTCCTGGAGACATCACTCCCGGGTTCAAATGTCAACATTTAGATAAGAGCCCGGCTGATTCGGCTCCCGCGGCGGATGAGGGATGAAGTCCTAAACGCCCGCTGTCCTGTGTTTGTGTTTTCATTAGTCGCAACGTCAACGCATTCCCAGAGCAAATAACGCCAGCGGAAAAAAAGAAGACGTGAATTGCTAGAGCGGTGGGAGTTTTAAAATAGCAAAAATATGAAGCCGTGTCCAGGATCTCACAAATGACTCAGCGGAAAGTAGAGCCGACGATTCATCTTTAGTCCCTGTGCCCAATAGTCCGTCTACAGTGGCCCGCAAGTCCACATTCATCACTTTTGTGCATGGGTGATGAGTCAAAGTAGAACTAGAGCAGCCTATCCGCTGAAGTCACTCTCGAACGTGTGGGTGAATCTCAACGATTTTTCTTTTTCCATTTTCTTTTTCGACAACACTGCAGAAGCATCGCTGTCCGCTCAGAGAACCAATCAAGTGTGGCAACATGGCCACCCACTCCAGTGACAAGCACAGAATGAAGAACACTGTAGACCATGACACATAGAGTTAGGAGCCACACGTCAACAGGTTGTCTTATCGCTGCGCCGCGGACCGTGAGCACTTGAGTGAAATGGGCAGAGAGGCTATCTACTGTGAGATGAGTGGAGGAGACGGTGTTGCTTCTGATCGGGTTGGGTGGCCTGAATACTGAAGAGCTGCGACCAGAGCGGAAGCTCGTGGGTCAACATGCCTGACCAATTTTACAGTCGAGGGGCGTTCGTCGCCGTGGATGCTGGTGGCCGCTGCGGCGCTCCAAACACAGCGTCACTTGAGTGGCACACGAAACCACAGAATGTGGCGGAATGTGGGCGCTGGAGTAAGTGTTTTTTTTTTCTCTCTCTCTAGTTGCGGTCCCTATCCTTTGTTGTTATCGCCGAGGCGTTTGTTCAGCCATCACAGCAACATGACTTGACACAAGAATTCTATTGTAATGTCTCACTGTGACAGGTTTACAGATGAAAAGGAAATAAGGAATATCTTGACCCAAAGAGGAGAAATTCTAGAGAGAGAAAAAAAAAAAAAGAATCATAATTTGCTAAGGTAAATTAGCTTTGCTTAAATAACATTCATTTGCTTATATGCTAATTATATCTGGGCAGAATTTGCGTTACAGCCGGGGTTTTTGTAGATTTACTCCCATTTAAATCTATTGTATCAGGAAAAAGTATCTCAAGATGTAAATAAAAATCACTTGATCAATCCAAATCCCAGAGAGTGTTGGCACATATTGTGGCACCTCCTTTGAGGTCCCATTATGAAGCAAATTTAGAACCAAAAAGTCTGAAAGTGGTGTAAAATGATGAACGAGAGAGAAACAGAAACTTAAAACTGCTGGCATGTGTTTACAAGTACAGCACCTCCAACACCTGCTGTCTGCATCCTGTTTGAAAAGCTTGGATGTCTCAGATTCAAGACAAAGTGTGTGGGTAGACCAAACCACGCAGCAGAGACTTTTAATATGATGCCCCTTTACTGCAGCTGGACATGTGGAGGTGGCAGATGCAACTCAAGATGGTTCTGCAGTTTCTTTTGTTTTAAACTTGCGATCTGACCGTCTCTATAATTATGCAATAATAACCACTAATCTGAAACATGTGGGTATGAATTTTGGATGGAATTTAGTTGATTCATAATGAATTACATCATGTCAGACTGCACCTATTTCATTCAGTGGATATTATTTTGAATTGCAAATGTCATTCATGCTCCAGCCTGCAAAAACTGCATACATTATTGAACACTTGGGCACACCTGCACACTTAACAGACAGATTTAATTTATCTAAATGAAATCATTTCTACAAAAAAAAAAAAAAAATCAGCACTATTAATTATACAGGGTTTTAGCCCAAGGCAATGTCACTAAAGATTTTGATTGTGACAAATGTGCAAGTAAAACTCATCAGGCCTATTATGTGTGTGTATTGAATTTGTTGGCTGCATGGGCTGGCAGTGTCAGCAGTTATTCTCATAATAAGTAGATGCTGGGTCATGATGTATTCATCCATTTACACACAAGATCAAAGTAGCCTGCATGCTGTTGTGTAACACTGAAGCTCGCCAGCCAGGCAAATACATACTGTGAGCTTTTGTATTTATTAAAATCCTCGACTCTATAAGCTGTTGTTACGGCCCCAGACCTGTGTCGTGTTTCTGGTGCCTTTGTTTCTGTGTGTGTGCGTGTGTGTGTGTGCTCTGTCTGTGTGAGGATCTCTGGCTGGAGTCCTGGGTTCCTCTGGTCTGTCAGTGATCTTGAATTTTGAGGAAATGTAGAAAACGTATCTAACTTAATTTCTGGAAATTAAACATGCATCATCCTAAATATTATAAAGGCTGAATAGTCATTAATAGTTCCATTAATGACCGTACTAAATGGGATTTATGAAACAACAAAACATGAAGAGAAACGCACAAATGTTCGCTCTTATGTTCAAACCGCCTGGAATTAATACTTGATTTCTACATGTTGGATGCAACATCAGAATAAAGCAATAAGCATTAAAGAAAAACGTTGAAATTCTGGGAAATCGCAATTTTTTAAGAAAAAAAGTAAAAAAATTCTCTGATTCCAGCTTCTTCTTTTTTTACTCCTTTATAGAAGTACACTGAATATCTTTTTAGTTGTGGACAAAACAAACACACACACACACACGCACACACGCACACAGTTTCCAGTCTTTATGCTAAGCTAAGCTAACCAGCTGTAGCTCTATATTTTCCATGCAGATATGGATTGTATGGATCTTGTCATCTAACTGCTAATGAGATTTTCTCCCACAGTGACAAACTTTTGCTTTAAGATGACATATACAGTAACTATGACTAACTAGTCTTACACTTCCACAATATGCACATAAAATGCAAACCACAATGCTAAATTAATTAATTTAGGCGCTATACTATGTAATTAATTTAAAGGAATACTTCACTGTCAAAATGATAAATGGTGGCCAAGTTTAACAAAACTATATCAGAACATCCGTTTACAAACTCTCACACAACTTGTGTGCAGTATAATCAGTCTCATTTATCCAGTCTTTTGCTCAGAAATACCCAAACACATGAATTTCTCTGAAACCTTACTGTTTAAAAAATGTCTGTGCGAGTCGACACAAGTATTGCGCCTGCACAAACTGGAGACTGTCTGTGTGAAAGTGTCAATAGTGAGGTTTTAGCATAAATGCATGTGTGTGGGAAGTACTGAGCATACGACCAGATAAATGAGTCTTGGATGATGCTGCACGAGTTGTGTGAGAGTTTGTAAACGGATGTTCTGATATAGTTTTGCTGCGGTCCCCTATTACTTTAATTCATCGAGGGTTTTCTTCGTTCACTGTGGAGCGTGCAAGAAAAACAAAGTTTTCTTCACAAATTCAACATTTTGTGAGTAATTGATATACTAACGGTCATTTTGAGGGTGAAGTATCCTTTTGACTGTTACCAAATATAACACGGGTATTGAGAGTGCTGAATACTGAATTCTCAATGAGCTTACCTTGTGTAAGGACGTTGGTAATGTTCCAGTGCTTCGGGTCACTGATGTGGACTTTTCACCCCCAACCCCTGCTCAGTCAGCATTACTCCCCACACCTGACAGCTCACAGGACCTGGTGCCCTGGAAGTCCTGGCTCCTGCCCCAAGAGTGGCCTGTGGATGACAGCGAATGCTTGGAGAGGCCACATAGAAATCACAGTACACGGTGCCAGGCCTACAGTCTGTGTACAGTCTACCCTATTTTGTAGTGCCAACTTTTAGTCACGCACCCAGGGGTCAGTGTTTCTTTTGTTCCCTCTCTGGTCCCGCAACCCCGCGCCGCCTACAGAGGCTACAGCTCTGTTAGCGGAAGCCCTGGTGACATCAGCTGGTATTTTTTGCCCGCCCCGAGGCGCCCTCAGGTCGCCCTGCAATCCTTCACATTCCTGCAGGTTTGACACTTTCTTATATAAAGGCAATACATCAAGGGGAAGGGATTTCTGTCCAGTAAAAAGTTGGGCAGAGCAGCAGAGTGAAATACAAGCTGGTGTGGAATGTAAAGAGGAGTATAATGCTGATGAACTGATGAGGAAATCTTTACAAAGAGATCATAATCCTGCATCAGTCATATGTAGGATAGACTACTGTGTGTAGTAAACCCAGTCATAATGTAAATAACTAACTTTGCCATGCAATACTGTAGTCATAATATCTATATAATTCCCTTTGATCAAACAATCTTAATTGATGTAATTGGTGAAATGATTTAATTGGTATTTTAAAAATGAATAACTCAGCGAGGAGAGAGAGACAGGGCACATCTTACACATCATCTCTGTAATGTTTAAACCCTAACAGACAGAAAAATTCTGCTCCATTCACGACACTGAGGAATCCAGAAATGAACCAAAAATGAAATTGCTCAAAACTTGGAAATGCTTGACAGTGATTGAGCTGGCTGAAATGGGCTTACACGGCACATTTGGTAATTTGCACACCTACCTGCTCTTCAGAGCAGCACAATTACAGAGTGTCTCGGGGGCCGTCAGTGCCCCGGCTGCACCCAAGCCGCTTCCCTCTCCCAGTGCCCTGCTCGGCGACCGAGGTGCTAGCGTGAAATGGCTGTTAATTCCTTCTGCTATCTGTCCCGCACAGAGCCTGTTTTAAGCCTTCATATGAATCTTTTTGCCTGCCGAAAAAATATAAGGAATAAGGAAATCAGAAAGTGAAAAACAGGAGCCACTAGAAATGAAAACATCAAACAAGTATGAAATGCAAAATAGCATGAACCTTGCATCCCCACCCCATCAATGAGATTTAATGAGTATTCCACCTTCTGGCACCAACCACCGAGAAACAAACAGAATGAAGAAATAACAATTTAGAAATAACTGATAAAAGACAATCACGACTATAGAAAGAGTTTGTCAGTAATGCTGCATGTTTGACTCCTCGTACTTGCTTTTGTTTCAGGGTTTCGTCAGGATCCTTGAGCTGCGTCTTGTCAACTTGTGAAGACTATATGATGTCAGTGTGTAGATTCACTCGTGAACATAGTCGAAACAGATCCACCTTGATCACTGCAAAGCTGACTTGAATCTGACGACACTGAACGAAACTTTGATGTTGCCATTATCAGAAGACTGTTCCAAGTTTTAACAGTCTACTGTATGTCTTTGTAACCGAGCCACGCCGCCTGTCCTGCTGAAAGAGCTGTTTTAAGCAGTGAAACCTGAGTGATTGGCCAGCGTTACAGGGGCTGCGATGGAAGCCGGGGCCTGACACGTCGGCTTACAGCAGCAGCAGCATGCATATCAACACAGTGATATGATGGACATTGGCACCTGCCGTAATGTATTAGTCCACCTCCTGAAACTCTTCACTCCTCTTTCTGGGGTTTTAGGTGCAAAGACTCAGGACTTTCTCTGAAACTCGAGTGTAGATGGTATTTTACATTCTGCTCCTCACTTTTGAGCCAGATAGGATGAACAGCAAATGAATAAAGATGTCTGTACACACAGGATCGACCTTGTCTACAAAATTACTTTCCCATACAACTAACTGCATTCTCAATAACGTTTCAAGGGAAACTTTTTTTCCTTGCGGATTAGAGGCAGTGTTTTAAACACCTCGCTAACATTGTGAATTGCTACAAAACTACTTTATTAGGTTCAGGCAATGAAACTACTTGGTTAAGTTCAGGAAAAGATTGTGGTTTGTGTTAAAATAAATGTTACATAACAGAAAATAATACGTTTGTTAAATAGCGTGACTTTTGGTCCCACACGGTGGTCCCACCCATCCACCTAACGTCCACGGACCTTGATTAGAAATATTTTTGTAATACATCAGTTTAGTTGTTTGGGAACATAATTTTTTAGGAGTCCATGGCTCACAGGGTGGACAGAATAAAGGGAACACCTATCAATCCTGTGATTACTTTTAAACGGCCTACACTCTCACTCTTGTATTTTTGAGGTCGTGGATGTTGTTGTTCAATGGTGTTATTTTGTTATCTCCCTTGATGCGCACATCACTTTCTGTGCATCGACCTAATTGTTATTATTGTCGCTCTCTGCTCAGCTGGAAGTGAATGAAAACAAGGCATCGAAATAAGCAAAGTAAGAGCAGCCATTCCCTAGATGATATTCCGTAAAAGATGATTAGCAAGTTGATTGTATGAATAATGTATTCTGATGATGTGCAGTATTTAAATGAAGTCGGGGACCATGGGGGGAACATTAACCGAGCTTCTTCTTCTATTGCTGCCCAAATCACAAGGTCAAAGGTCAAGACACTTCAACACACAATGTTCCATTTCAGTTAACTTGCAAAATATGTTCAGTGGTGAAAATGAAAAGAAAAAAAGAAATAGTGGAGAAAAATGATAAGGGTGAAAGTATTGTGCAGATAACTTCAATGAATGGGTCTCTCCATCTCACACATTCTCGGCTGATTCATTGTAAATGCATTGCAGAATAAGCTTTTGTCCCGGACTGCAGAATGATCACCTGTACTTCTACTCTGCTTAGTGCGCAGGAGTGAGTGATGTGGAGAGTAGCCTCTCCCCTCCACATAATCTGTAGTTTGAAACTGCTGGGCACCACAATACACCTGCATTGAGTTGTCTCACAAAACTGTTTAACACCTTTTTATTTGTATGTGGACCATGATTTTGTCTGTCATAACTGATATGGTTTTGCAAAACGGCACTGTGTCGGTTGTGGCTCATTTAAAAAAAAAAACATACCTCTGTGGGTAGAGGATGATAAGGGACTTTGAATTGTACCCTTGTTGCATGCATTACAACAGCAGATGAGGGCCACCATGACAGTACCTGTACTATCTGACAGTGCTTTGTTTCCCTCTACTGGTCATCAGTGCAACCACCATCTGCAGCAGAAAACTTGATATTTGCATGTCTGTTTGGACACAGTGTGCATCCTTGTGTTAGTGTAGAATGTGAAATAACTGCTGGAGAAGATAAAGAATAAGACTGAAAGAGAGATAGCAGCTGCAGCGGAGGGAGGAGGGATGGAGAAGAAGCAAATGGTTTGTAAATGTACTCGCCAGCAGTTCATCTCAGAGGGTGATGGATGTGTGGCGTTCACCTTAAATAGACTTGTTGGCAACAGAGCGTGTGGGACTCAATGCAATGGATCAATTGTGACAGAAATCATCTGTTGCTAAGTCACATTATCCAGGTAAGATACATCAATAGAAAAAAGAGCATTCATGTCAGTATTTTTGCAGCATGCAGCCCATTGTCAGCTCGGAATGTGTTTTCTCACGGTAACACAGCGATGCTTTGAAGGCTTGCACACTGTTGCAGGGCTGTCACCTTTCACGGGACTGTTTTGATGTTAATTGATAGGTTGATAGAGACACACTAAAAGAGAGAATGCAACTTCCTACTGTGTACTCTGAGGTGCAATTCCCCGTTCCCTATTGTCTCCCTTGAAATTTTCGCTCATCCTGGGGAGAATGTCAGTGTCTCAGCATGCAGTGAGTGAGGTGAGCTTTTATATTATTTTTCAGATCTCAGTTGTTCTCCTGTTTGACTTGATGCCAGAGAGAGCACACAGGTCTCAGAGAATAGGTGGTCGGCGCTGTAAGGGTTGCCCTTGAAGGAAGTGTTTATGTGTGAACCCTTCTATGTTTTCTTTACAGCTCGTGCATTCCCAACATAAACACACACTTGCATGAACGTATACGCACACGTGAAAATACCACACGCACACACAAGACACACAGAGCTGCAGACAAACGCATAACCCCGATGTGATGCACAGATGCTGGAGTGGCTGTGTGAGGCCAAGGTCACGCAGTCTCATTGCTTTATTCCCATAATCCCCTATGTTGGCTGGGTGAGAGGCCTGCTAATGGCTAGCACTCTCCGAAAGGGAACTACTGCGTTAACATGGACTCTAGAGACTCTCACAGCCCACCACCCTGCATAAGGAGCATAGCACGCGGTCTATACAATCCATCAACGTGGCTAATTAGGCCCCAACAAAATCCCTGAGAGAAGCATTAAGAGGGGAACCAGAGGTGTGGTAGTAGCACCATAGTTGAGATAATAAGAATACAATAAAGTTAGACTGCTGGGAAATTATCTGGCTTGTTTGAATCTATTATGGAAATAGTCTTGGTAACACACTTAATCCTACAGAACTGCTGATGCTTTGTGCCAAGTCAAGGAATCCTTTGAAGACCGTCTTCATTTTTACATCAGCAGGTAGCAGAAGCATTAGGTGACCAATACCAATATAATAACCGACACTGACATCCAGTTAATCACACGCCATCTACCGATAACCATGCAGACATTGTCATTTTTAGTATTCTTTGTCTTTCCAAATGTCTTCAGGGAAAAAACACCGCTCACCCAGTGCAAGGCTCAAAAGAGGTGACGGAGCTACACAAACAAATTCAAAAGTGTAACAAGAAGAAGCATCCGCACACTCAAATCTGTGCAAAGATCGCGCTATCTACTGATAACCATGCAGACATTGTCTTTCCAAATGTCTTAACGTGACAAGGCTAAATGAGAAGGCTAAACTTTAAAAGAGGAGACAATCAAAGACAAGTAAAGTTTCCCGCTACAAAGTTAAATTACATGAAGAACTAGAATTATCGCCTCACGGTTTTATGCCTCCACAAACCAATCAAGTTGCAGTTTACATCCATGTCTGTCCATATTACATGTCAAGTTTATAGCACAATTCATGCACATGTGCTTTAAGTGGACACACAAAGAATCACAGAAAAACAAACAAAACAAAAACAAGAGTGCTTTGGATTCAGTTAACAAAAAAAGTTGAGTTTTAAGTCTAGATTTGAAGCTGACTACAGTTTGAGACAGTAGCAGCTAAAATCTGCTTCTCCATGTTTGTTTCTGACAGTGCGACCCAGCAGGTGTGTGTGTACTGCTGAAACATATCTGACAGCTATTTCAATGCATTCTCATTCCAACTCTTCACATATGGACGTTTATTGTCAGGACCCCTCGGTGTCACGATTGAATGCAGTGGGCAGCCCTGTGCGTCAAAGTATTACGCCCACGGCTGCAGTTGTAAACACGTGGGACTACTGAAACCACTAGGTGGCCCTACGCATCAAAATATGACGCTCACAGTCTGGTTTACATTCAGAACACAAAACACAGAAAGTCTAATGTCATAAAATATTACCTTTACCTTTAGTGTCTAAGCTTTTGTCGTAGCACACAAATTGTACTTGTATTTTGCGAACTGGCTTATGTATTATACACTCTACTCCCGTTGAATAAATGTAATTTAAAAAAGTTGCTGTGTCATCCCACTGAATATTACAGCATATTGTGCTCTATTGTGCAATGGAGCTCAGCGTGGATGAATATACAAATAGCAAAGCAAAAGGCATTTCTTAGATTCAGATGAACTGCAGATTTGTCGACGTGATCTCGGCAGCGATACAATCAACAATCATCTACATCTTAATCATCAACACAGGAACACTGTGAGCCAAGCTTTCCAGAATGCAGATCCTCGTGTCCCCGCGTGCTCATTGACAGCTCATCGCCCAGATTTTGACGCATTTTTGATAAAAGACATGATCTGCATCAGTTGATGGATGTCCTTAAATTGAGGTGAGAGAGGAATTTAAGACTCTCAAATAGGATTGTCTCTTTGTTCCCTATTTCGATCCCTCAGATAAACAATCTGTCCCATAGGTAGGCGAGAGCAGGCAGGCAGCCGAGAAAATGGTGCAGATTAAAACGAGGTAATGGCACATTTGCTAGGCCCTTTGTGTGAGCCGTGCATGCAATTTAAGGGGCTGCCATACAGGACGAGTTAATATTTCATTGCACGCCAGGGAATGGGAATAGAGAGGAGAAAAAAATGCATATGTCTCATTTTCCAATCTGATTCGTCTCAGCAAATCAGCCTGAGTCAATGTCATTCCATAATGAACTCTCCTCCACTATTGGGAGCGTTCTGCTGCCGTGCGGCTGCCTGCTTTCACACCCGCTGAACGTGGAATATATTTTCAGCTACAGCAAGAGGTTATCTCTCTCTCTCTCCCTTGTCAGATTATAGACAACTGTTTCCCCCCCTCCTTCTCCCTGTCCTCTTTTTCTCTTCCTCTGTCACCATCCAAACAAAAAAAACAAAACCTGTTACTCCTCCCCCCACCACACCCTCCCCCCCGCCTCCTCCCTGTGCTGGGTTAGAGATCGAGAT
>JAOVVB010234149.1:0-23676 GCA_028570985.1 Heterobranchus longifilis | reverse complement strand
ATCTCGCGAGAGTTCGTTGCTGAGACAGAAAAAGATCTCGAACAAAGTTAATTTTCTCCTGATCTGTCCGTCTGAAAGATGTCATTTTAGTGTCATTGTGTTCACGAGATATGTGGTTTGTGAAAACTGGGTCCAATGTTTACTTTGGTGACTATGGGGCGAAAGGATCCATCATAATCTGTGTTCACGTTCACTTCTCCCATTGGAATCAATACACTTAGAACTGCTGCTAGTCTCCTAAAGAGTCGTAACTAAACACACGTGACACAGATACAGGAAATGACTCCAAGACCGGAGGTCTCGGTTTATCCACTGTCTCTGGAAAGGTGCAGTTGGCAGTCCACTAACTTGTTGCTCTTGCTACCAATAATGGCTGCTCTGTTTCAACAATGTTAGTCTCTTTCAGTTTAATGAAAGGCATTTATTTTTTAAGGATTCTGTTATTCTACAGTATTGGAAAAAAACCCTGAATATTCAAATCCCAAAATTGAAAACTGAATACCTACCTAACAAACTATCTGAACAGTTGAATATTCATGTCCAGCCCTACTGACGATGGATAAGTACCTCAAACAACCCCACTGCAAAACATCCGAAGTATCCCTTTAATAGTGAAGATGACAATGGCAAAGGTGTCGGTAAAGATGATGGTGAAAAGATTACGTGGCAGTGGCCTTAATGATGATAATGATGAGGGTGAAGATGTGATGATGAAGATGTGATGGCTTCCCAAAATCTTGAAAATGCTCAGATGTGTATTTAAGTTGCACATCATGTAGTTGAGGCCAATATAAGCGGAGTGTGTTTTCTGCAGACAGACACAGAAACAGAGAGGAATGATTCTTCAATGGAGCACTTCAGCTGCAGCTGAATCTCTTAATAAAATCTATTTGCATGTCTCTAATCTTGTTTCCTAGATTCAATCATCAGCAGCAGCCCATAATAAGCTTAGCCTGCTTTATCTGGCTCAGTCTGTCATTAGAGGATAATGTTGTCAGAGTCTGCCAGCAGCTCGCTGCAGAGGAGGGGAGGGTGGGGGGGGCATAAATGTTTTCATCCCAGGGGCCAAATTGTACCAAGATGCATTGTAATCATGTCTTCGGATTTAGAAAAGCAGGGGAGTTGACTAACAGCGACCTTGGAGAGTTTCAGCAGGTAGGAGGGCGGCACATGCTCTTTTACACAGCGACAAACACTCACCGAAAGAGTAGAAACAGAGTGAGCTGCTGGATAAACTGTGATCTCTATAAACAGGAATGCAGAATCTGCAGGCAACGGGACAAGATTTGGAAGTAGAGTTACCAGTATCGGAAATGCCTCCTATACTGCCTAAAATGCTGGTATCAGTATCGGGAAGGAAAACATGGTATCAGAACATCTCTAATTGGAAGCGTTCTGGTTTCCGTTTGTAGTCCGAGTAGTATTGACTAATCACGTTTGGACGTGAGTACACAACAACTACCAGCAGCAGACGAAATTGGAAGAAGATGGAGACGGATCGGGCACTCACTACGAGCAGACAAGCTTTGACATGGAACCCTCAAGGGAAGATAGAAAAGAAAGCTAATGACCGAGAACTCTGGAGGTCCCCCGTCGACAGTCTATACTCAAGGTCAAGGTTACTTTATTTGTCTCCCTTGGGAGAAAATTGTCTTGGATAAAAGGGAAATTGCTGTAACAAACCAACCATTACAATAGAAAAACATCAAATAGAAACATTAAGTAGGACACAATGTGCAAAACATTAGCTTGTGATAAAAATTGATGCAAATTAGTCACCCATAGTTCTTACATTCACTGAGATAAAGTGCAAGGGCATACTACTGCTACCCAGGTATTCAGACACATATACTTACATATTCACACATTCTCTTACGTACTCTTGCATACTCAGATGCATACTACTACGATCTTACCCATCACAGTACACAAATTAAAAATGTTGGTTTTAGGGGTAGTTTTGTGTTGGAACTATTTATTGTTTGTGTTTCTGTTTGTGCACAGATTAAACAACTAATGAGTGAGTTTTAGAGGTGTCAGTATACTAACTATATAATAACACGATAGTATTAGTGTAGTATTTTTGAACTTTGGACAGAGCCAAGCTAGTTGTTTCCTCCGGCCTCCAGTCTTTATGCTAAGCTATAAGTTCAAGCTTGTTATCTGGGGGCAGCGTGGTCTCATGGGAAAGCGTATAAATAGCGTGCCACTTTTTTTGCCGTGTTTCGTGTGTCATGTAACACATTTCAAGCTTTTCATGTGTCATTTTTCACCCCATTCTCATTCACAACTCGTAACATACAGGTGCACTTTTCACGTGTCATTTTATGCCCCCCACATCACTTTTACTATGATGCAGTTTTGTGAATTCGTACAAAGTTCCAACCAAGTTTAGGCAACAAAACTAGGTGGTATGTTTAGGAAAAACATTGCGGTTTGGGTTAAAATAAGGGTGTTAGAATTAACTGACGTAAGTGACGTCATCAGTGTAAATAACCAAAATCAATGGTTAAGTAAACATAACTCATTTCACACGGGACACGAACAGCTGTCTCCTGGCTCAAAGTCTTGTATCTGTTGGACCCATCCACCTCCCCTCCCGCACACCATAATCTGACTTCTCGGTCTTTATACTACGTCTCCTCACTTCCGGAGCAGTTGTTCTGAGTGTCTAATAGTGGCTTAAAATTACACAAGCCAAAAAAGCGTTGCGATACCACGTGAAATTACTTAATTGTTGTGTTATTCATATGCCATTTTGTGAGACCAGGCTGCTGGGGGTGGTAGAAGGCATTCGGGGTAATGTTGTAATTCAACTAACGAAGAAGAAACCGACAAGATAGAGAAAATGTTGGTACAAAAAAATGCTAATCACAGAAGAACTCCTGGAACGTTGAACACAAGGGACGGATGATATGTGTATTAAAGGATCAAAGTTTCCATCACTTCTCTCTCTGTAAAATACAGCTCTACCTTTGCTGTTCAGTGCTGCGGGCCGTCTGGCTTTAGTGCTTCTGTGAGATAAAGCCAATGTGTTACCAAGTGTCTGCTTTGCTGGAGTGTCCTTGAGCAAGACGTTAAATCTCTGTCAGATCCAGCAGTGCAGCGCTGAGCTTTGTTTCCTCCCTGTGGAGCAGAACAACAACAGAAATCAATACGGTATCACTGCCTTTTTATGAGAAATGTCTGAACGGAGGTTAAAATCTAAAAGAAAATGTCTGTGAAGTATTTGAACTGACAAAGGGAGCAGGAGATAAATGTCCAGTGCGCTGGCTTGGTTTGAAAAAATGTCAGATCCATTTATTCATCAAAGAAATGTGTGAGATTTATAATTTCAAAAAGAATAACATGGAATGTTTTGTTCGGTCAGATAAGCGTTCTGTGTGATCTTCAGGGTTGAGACGTAACAGGATTACGTATTTAAAATACAAAATATGACTGACTGTATTCTGTTACAGTCACAGTTTAAATTGGTGGTGTTCTGAATACAGTTACTCTCTTTAAAAATAGATTACTTGAAGGGATTACTTTATTACCTCCACCAAGGAGGTTATGCTTTCAGTTTGTTTTGTTTGTTTCTCAGCCAGATTACAGAAAAACTACAGGCCCGAGTTTCATGAAATAAACGAATTATTTTTCGCTTTTGTTAACATTGTGAGATAGGACATGGCCTTGGTGGAGGTCTGCGCTCTCCGAGTGCCCTTCTAGTTTGTTCTTGTTATATTTGCTCTAAAATTCATGTGAGGCATTTCCCATAAAAATATATTTTTTTAAAAATGCAACAATTTGTGCGTGCAGAGCATCGGCCACACGACAATGTGAGAGGAGACGCACAGCCAGGACACTGTCAGGAATGTGTTTTTGGAAATATAAGAGACAGCAAGACCATTTTGAGTATTTCGAATATGTTACTTAATTTGAGTAATCAAATGGAATACATTACAAATGACATTTAAAAAATTAAAAGAACATTTTAGGGCATGTATTCAGTAATCTGTAGTGGAATAGGTTTTAAAAGTAACCCTCCCAACACTGATAATCTTGGAGATACAATCAGGTGACTGGAAGGACGCAGAGCAAGTATGCAAGAATTGATTACTTTGCACAAAGTCCATGCTGATAGTGCTGCAAAAAGAGGAAAAATGGTACAAGATGTGCAGTGTTGGCAGCTGCGGAGCTGCTCAACGCTGTCAGGGTTTGAAGTTTGTCTCTCAGCAGACTGCATAAGATAGAAATACAGATCTGTCAAAGCAACCGTGTTTATCTGATGCCATGTTTACCCAGCAACACCAGTCAGTGATTACAGCCAAAACATGTCAGATTAATTTAATTCATCACCAAAATATCATATATAAATGTATAATGTATAAATAAATATACGTAAATAACCAAAATCAACGGTTAAGTTAACTTGTTTCACACGGGACATGGACACTGGTCTGCTGGGTCAAACCTCCCCTCCCTACTGCCCTAAACGGACTTCTCGGTCTTTATACTACATCTCCTCACTTCCGGTGTAGTTGCTCTGTGCGTCTTATATTGCCGTGGATGGGTTTACAATTGAAAGCCCGCTGTGAATACATGGTGTAAAATGATACGCAAAAAGCAAAAGTGACTTAAATTGGCAAGCTATTCATACGTCATTTCATGAGAAGAGGCTGGTTATATCGCTCTCTTCAAAGCCACCAGACTCCTTTGACAAAAAGAGTAATTTTACCTCGCAGGACACAGGAGTTGCTGATCTACCACTGCTTCGATCGGTTAGTTTGTTAGTTTTGTTAGTCCCTAACCCTTTAAAACACCAAAGTCACACAATAATACAAACAAACTAACTGATCCAGTGGTAGACCAACAACTCCTGTGTTCTGTGAGGTAAAATTACAGTTTTTGTCAACAGAGTCTGGTGGCTTTAAAGATAGCGATATAACTACTTAAGTTCCCCCCGTGTAAACTTAAACAGGGCTGTCTGGGGGCAAGGTAAAGCAATTAAAATATTCTAAATATAGCATACACTTAAACTGATATTAATTTTTTCGGTGGTTAAAATACATTTTGCAGTACATTGCTTAGCTTCCGTGTCTGTCCTCCTGTCCTTCTCAGAATCAGAATCAGAATTGTTTTTATTGCCAAGTATACAAACTGGGGGTGTGCCGACCTCCATCTACTGTAGGTAATACACTGACTGTGGAGAAGTACCTCATACAACCCCACTTCAAAACATCTGAACTATCCCTTTAAGGCTCGAGCATCCATTAACAAAGCGAAGTGTGATATTTTTAATAATAAATCTAAAACAGATGCGTCCCAGCTCTAAAAGGGCAGATATGAATTGCTAATTAACCACCACAGAACCGCAGCCGCACATCAGCACACAGTAAGAATAACGACTAACCTTGTGTGACTTTTAAGAGGAGATGACTGACGTGTGCAAGATCTCAGAGGGACTGTGGTGTCTCAGGTGTAAAGAGAGCGTGGAGGTTTGAATCCGGCTGCTAACCTTTACTGAGTGTCAGCCACTTGTCTTTCTACAGATACAGTCGACTCTGCGTCTCTGTATGTTCGCTCAAATGTGACTGAAAGATGCAACAATAAGGAGCAGGGTTATCATGAGGTTTGCAGACACTGATTCATATTCCTGAACATTATGAAGTGTCTTTTGCACACCCAGGGTCAAATTCCCAACTGTCTAAAGCATTCATGTTGATACATAATGATGATAGTCTGCAGAAATGCCAATCAGGAAGTTCTAGCATTTGGTTTTATACAGTCAGGGCTGCCAATAATGAATCTTTTCATGATTGAACAGTCTATAAATTATTTTTGTTAGTGCTGTGCCTGCTTGGAATGAGCTGATTGCTTGGCTCCCAGTATTGCTGCTTACAGCGTTGTCGGAGGGCGTGCCCATTTTGGAGCGGGGCGATTGTAAGTGTTGCTTGCAGCGTTCTCGAGAACCGCTCATCCGATATTTCCCTTGGGTGAAGTCGATTGGATGAAGGTTTTTTGAGATGTACGAAGGACAGTCATACATCCATACATGAATAGACAGACAGATATCCCTTACTTTATAATGAGATGATGCTACTGCTACAGCACCACCTATTGGCCAGATGGCACCAGATTTGTTGTGGTCACTCAGACATCATATCCACACATGTCCACCAAATGTGGTTGCAATAGCACAAAGTGCTCAGGAGATGTAATACAAGCCCTGCCCACAGCATTTGAGCAAACGTTGAGGGCCAGCTATAGCAAACCTTTATGGAACATCAAAAATCCAAAAAAGTAACTTTTTACATCTTGGTCCAGACGTGTTCTGTACCAAATATGGTGAAGATTGCTCAAAATTTGTAAGAGGAGTAGCGAAAAAACAGATTTAGGCACAATTCAAAAGGCCGGAAAATTGATCAAGCAGTAAATGGACGTGGCTAATGTGGTTAGATTTGTCTGGACCCACAGAATCCAGGAATTTTATTTCTGAGACTCACGGTTCAAAAGTTTCAGGCCAAAATGTAAAGTTTGGTGTTAAATGCCACCATCTGGTCAAATTGCACCAAATTCGACAACGCACAACATGTCCTCGGGTCCCCAGCAATACACCCACCAAGTGTGAAGTAGATCAGATGAACGGTTCTCGAGAGATATGCAGATATATGCAAAAGACTTCTTCCATGCCCCTCATTTCTTAACTATCTCATTCCGTGTTATTATGTCATTATGTGTTTAACTTTTGCCTCCAGTCTATGTTTATGGCCTGTGATGGTCTCTGTGCTCTGACCTGCAGGAGGAGGAAGAGCGTGGGAAGCGCCAGGTCCTGGTCCTCGGTCTGGACGGGGCCGGGAAGAGCAGCATGTTGCAGGGTTTGACTCCCGGGGAGTCAGCGGCTAAGAGAGGCCGCTGCCGGCCCACCCGCGGCTTCAACTTCATGAGTCTCAACGCCCCCGCCTGTCAGCTCGACTTCCTAGAGAGTAAGACGCCTTTTATCCCTCAAAATCAAACACTGCAGGCTCCTTGTGGAGTCTAGAAGGCATTTATGTTTTCTCAAATAACATGAAGTGATTTGGAAAGAGCTTTTGCTTCTCTGTTCAGTACAATTGGACGTTTGTTTCATTAAACTTGCACTGTAGATGCAGATTGAAGTGTGGGGGGGTGAGACAGTGACTGAAAATGCCCTCAAGCAGTTTTGATATAATTAGAATGTAGAGTAGTTAGCATTTTATCCTACTCACAGTTATGTTAACATGCTAGTGAAAATGTATGTGGTTTTTAGGGTTTCTGTGATTGGCTGAGTATGTCACAGTCATTTTATTTTGCTAATTAAATGGTTTGCTTCGGAAGAACGAGTGAGAGTCAGCCAAAAAATGGTATTCAGGATAGCCCTACCTTGTTGTCACAGATATTATTTCATTTTCCTCAGGTAAACATGGGAGACAATAAATCATGCAGGTCCAAAAAAGGAGAGGCGGATGAGTCCAGGTAGATTGTATTTCACATACAAACTCATAAATCCTGCTAATTAGCATTCCACTGAAAGCCACTGCGCTGCACTAAATATAACATAAATGACTTTGCTCTTCATTCAGACCGTGAGTGTGAGACGCTCAGCAGTCAGCCTCAGAATGAGTTTGGGTGGATGTATTTGGTGGAATGTGTCACACTCAGTGGCTGATTTATTTATGATCTGAACACAGAGTTCGGTGGGCACCAAGAATCCGTTTCTCTGAAAGTAAGAGGAACACATGTCACCGCCCACTCGCTCAGAGTACTAGAGTGGCCCCGTGCAGTAATTGTTGGAGTCTTTGTCTGGCTGACATTGATGCAGAGGCATGTTGACAGCTCAGTGCACACATCAGAAGCAGTACAGTGCACAGGCGCCGATGAGTTCTCCTCACAAAGTCCTCTGGAGAGATCCAGCTAAAAGCCTTTTAACTCAAAATGAAAAGATGCAGATCAGAGCAGTTAGGGAAGTCGTTTTAAGCTTTGAGCAGCTGACATTTGGGTTTGTGCTAAAGGGAACTGAAAAAAACGTATCAGGAAGAAGTTCCTAATATTCTCAGCTTTCCTCTTTAATAGACATTCTAGTGTTAGTACAGTATGTACTAGTTTACTTATCTTGATTTGAGGAACTGCCTGACCCTATTCCATACTACAGTATACACTAATGCTGTCAAGTAGATTACATTTCTTTCATAAGGAGAAGATCAGTTTCAACGGGTGTCAGCTTTTCAGCAACAGCACTACAAACGTGGCCTCGCTCTCGTATGTTTTGTTTGCACCATAGACTGTATAAAAGAAGTGGACGGAGCCTCTGGGTCTGAAAAGTGAAGCCAATGCGGAATTGCATTCTTTCAAATGGCCAGCAGGGGGGCAACTACACTGGTTGCAAAAAGAAGTCAGTTTGTATAGAAGTCTATGAGAAAATGAGCCAACTTCTCAGTTGATTCATTACCTCAGTAAACAGTTTCATAATGTGTTTATGGTCTCAATCACTAGTGTCAAGTCTTATTCAATACAGCATGATGTTCATTTTGTAAATTACGGTCACATTTAGAGACAAACAGACGATAAAGCAGGGGATGCTTTTACCTTGCATGGCAGCTGGATTCTCGCAATATCATGAAATCACGCAAGAATCAAGGATTTCTTGATTGCTCTAATCCATCTTGCCAGGCTGCAGTACAAGCGTTCAGTTTCTGGACACAATGTTACTTGACCAATCAGCGAGGAGTGACTCGTAGCTATAGGCATGGTTTAGGTGTTGGTTCAAAATAACAATGGCGGCTCTGTGTAGATGCTGCAATACCACAATAGCGTTGGTTATATCAGAACTGGAGAATATTTCTTCATTGAAAGAATAGCAAAGAACGGCACTGGCAGCTTTTCTGTACTTCTCCTGACTGACAGATGTTTCGACCAATCACCTGCCAGGTATTTTTTCAAAGCACCTGCCCTTTTCCAAACAGTTTCTAATGACGGCTTCTCAGATGGTAACAACCATCTGACGGCGTCAGGTTAGGGATGCTTTAGACGTTGCCGGATTTAAACTGCCTCTGTGTTACTGCAGCGAACGGTGCCAGCATCCGGTCTGCTCACCCGCCGGCAGATGCATGACATGCGTCAGCTGGTTGAAAATGGGCAATTTAGCGATTTAGCGCTTCTCCCCAGGCCCACCCTTTCGTCTAAATATGGTCACTTCCAGTCGCTTCTGCTTCAAAAAAATCCAAGATGGCGACAGCTAAAATGCCAAACTTGAGGCTTCAAAATGGTAAGCCACAAACCAATGGGTGACGTCACGGAGACATTATTTGATGGACTATGGTCTGCACACAATCTATAGAAATACTCAGTAGGTGATTGGGGGGGGGGGGGGGCTCCTCCCCCTTGTTAGCAAAATGCCCCTTGTTAATCTTCCATCCCCACTCTCCATCCCCTATAGCAGAGAGAGGGCAGAGCAGAGGGGGTGTTTAGTTGAATATGTTTTCTATCTGACTCATTCATCCTTTATCTGACTGAAGTTTGTTAGAATCTATGGCCCCGACCATGACTCTGAAATATTGGTAGCCTAATTGTGCTGTGTATTGATTAGTCTGACTATCCAGATGTTGACTGTTGGTATAAAGCCTGCCATTGTCCACCTATTTCAGCTGGCATTCTCCTCCCCTTCCGCTATCTCCACTATCTATTTCGCAAGGGCACTGTCACTGTATCCAGGGCTTAGTGCCGTCCAAGATGATTGTGATTGGTTTAAAGAAATACAAACGAGCCAGTTTCTCCTATAGCAGAATGATAAACTGTGCAGCCAGACTTTTCTCCAGTGCTGTGGAGATTGTTCTGGCAATGTGAGACTATCTGTGCGTTCCAATACCCATACTACCATAGTATGCCAGAAAAATATTTAATATGTCCCAATATATCAAATGCACTATGCAGTATGCCCACAATCCTTTGGAGAGTGTCAAGGTTACAAATGGGGCTAGGGGAAACACAAATCAATGGGGAAACGGACTTTGACCCAACACCGGAATGACACTGGATGCATGTCTTCCATCCATCCATCCATTTCCTTCTGCTTATCCAGGGCCAGGTCAAAGTAAAATTTAGTTGAACTTTGACTGCAAAACTTGGTGTAAAAACAACTCAGTGTGTGGTACTACGGCTTATCTAGCTGCACAGAAAGTGCAGCCACAATCTCCATTGAAAAGATTACAAGAGGTAGTTTTGCCCTCAGGACTAGAACACTTAGTTCAAACACACATCCACATCATTCACACCCGTATGAGTCAGTGTCTGCTGCGTGTGGGTATGTATCTAATAAGGAGGCCTGTAGAGCAGCAGGACCAGCGTCCCGCTGAGCTCCCTCTGACTACAAAACACAAGCTGCTCACACCGCTGAGCGTCAGGTCCACCCTCTGTACCATGAGGTAAAGGCTGCCACATCACATGAGCAAAAGGTACATCACTACCCAGTTTCCTAGCAACATTCTCCATTAAGTCCAGCACTAATGAATTCTTGCTGAGTTGTGCTGTGCTGAATTCGGAGGCGGTGACGACCTGAAGTGGTACCCACCGGTGAGCGAGCAGTGATTCGTTTGGCCGTAGAGCGCCGTTGGTCATTATAGCTGCAGGTCAGCTCTTCTGCACAGCAGGATAGCTGTTCACTTACCATGAAACTTTCCCCACCATTAAAGCTGGAAACTGCATTTGCCAGCAAATGTGATTGACGATGTGGGGTACAAATGGTGTTGGTCCTGAAGTGTGGCAGAATGCTTTGACAATCAGTCAGTCATGCACCTCAATCAACCGTTAGTCCACAGAGCAGGATAGATAATTATGTGTAAACAAGCCTCACGGTCCTTCAAACCCCCCCCCGTAGGGCCCCTGTAGCTAGAAGGGGCCCTACTAAGGTTTTTTTTCTAGCTGTGTATAAATCATGTGCAAAAAAATACCAGCTGTAAAAGAAAAATATAACTAACACCATGCACAAACACATCTGCTCATTTGAATAACAAAGGAGGAGCAACATGTAAAATATCAACTCACAATAATGCTGAAAAAACTAAAGATACCCTGCACAGCGGTGTTTCTCTCCTGGGTGCACCACTTTTTTGTTTTTTTGGGGCAGCTTCAGTGCACTGTATGGTGCATTTATGGGAGGTTTAAGGGGGTTTATATGTGTGGCCATCTTTTTTTTTTGGTGGGGGGGGCAAACATTTGCCTGGTTTGCCTCTCCTGGTGACATGACTAAAACAAGTCCTCAATTACTTACAAACAATAAAGAAGGGAGAAAAAAGGGGAAAAAAACATTCTAAGAAAGCAAGAGAAACTGAAAAAAGTATATAAAATAGAAATCCTAAACTCTTAAAGGGGACCTATTATGCTTATATCCTGCTATGTCCTGATTTTCTGTCTCATAACGTTACAAAGTCGGATGTTCATATTAAACATGGCCAAAGCTTCAATAACAGAGCAAAAACCTCAGGCTTCAGACTGTTCGGAATACAATGTTTTGTACTTTTTGTACCAACATCAGCCTGTGACAGATTTCTTTATGAAGATTTTTTTCTGCTCCAGACATGTTACTGCAGTGTTTACATTACATACACTGCTACATGTAGCTACATGCTAACGCCAGGGAAACCTCAAATCGTGGTGGCAGATGTTAATTTCTCTCTGGTTTCGGATCAGATTCCTGCTGGAACATGTTCGATTTGTGTAGTTTTTTCACTGTAGGAAGTGCCGCTACAATGCCGTTATTCCCCTGCAATGACAATGCTGGGACGCCGAGGGCGCAGATGCAGAAGGCCCACTGACCAAGAAGAGCAGACTGGACTTTTTCGGGAGGGAGGGGGGAGGGTTTTGTTGCTCAGAGCCTCACTGACATATCATGTCCGGAGGCAACACGATGGAATAAATGAATCAGGCCAATTTCCTCAGCAGGGGAACGTGGATATAAATAATGGCTAAGTGCCGTCTTTGCTTATTTCATCCCTCAGTGAAAACTAGATTAGTGATTTCATTCGGTCCGGTGCACATCTGAAATGAATCTGTGGCCAATTTGTTTGAAGGAAGAATGCCAACAGCTTCTCTAATTCTACCTAACGATCTATTTCATTATTCAACAATTCTTCTTTTACTGTAACACAAAAGACACTGACAGAAAACATCTGCCACACTGAAATGCCCTTAAGCAAGGCGATCAGTCAGGGCTGTGTGGCTGTTTTTCTTTAGCTGACTTTGCTGCGACAGTTTCTTTTGTAAGGATCAATAAAATAACATTACATCAGCTCCTGTTTATCTCTGTTTCTGCTAGTGATATTTTGGGTAAACATTAAACCCTTATTTAACCATGGAAACCCCCACTGACAACAACTTCTGAGTCACCATTCAGAGGCTGGATCCTCATTGCTGTTTGAATACGTCATAATGGGTTGATAAGACTTGTTATATGATCATTAAAGTTGTATACTCCAAACAACACTATATGGCATCAGACCATGTAGAGTAACAGATGTAGAAACAAAATTTAATAGCTGTGTTTGTAGTTTTATAGGGGTCATTCCTATGTTCCTATGTCTTTTATGATATGTGACATACATGTTTTTTCTGCTGCAGTCGGTGGTGGGGAGGACCTGCGGCGGTACTGGTCGGACTACCTGAGAAAGACTCACGTTCTGGTGTATGTGGTGGACTCCTCTGACAGGAGCCGCCTCCCATTGGCTAAGGATGAACTGCACCGCCTGCTGAGGGTGCAGCCCCAGCTGCCCGTGGTTGTCCTGGGAAACAAGCAGGTAAAGTAACTTACATCACAGCTAACCATTTTGCAAACCTTGCTGTAGTTGTGTATTAGATTTTTAGAGTGTCCTATCACCAGCAGACATCAGGTAAATAATCCATCACAGTGAACTTTTAAACTAAAGACTGCACTGCATTATCACACAATGATATTGACAATGCAGGCTTGATGTGATGGATCACATAACTCAAGCAAGTTTCCAGAGTTTGCCAATTGATCTTTATACCACACACAAATGAATGGAAACAAATGGCTGCCTGGAACAGTAAAGACATAGGCCTGCATCCAAAAATCTAAAATGGTACAGCATGCATTTACAAATGTGTAGCTAAAGTGCATCATATGCATGCAGTCATTTCTTGTTAAGGACATAAAACAAAAAGTTTTCTCCAACAGGCAAACAAATACAGCCCTCCTCCTGCAGCTCTCCCCTCCCCTGCATTAGCCAACAATGCTATTAGCACCCAGGTGTCATTAGCCAACAATGCTATTAGCACCCAGGTGTCATTAGCCAGCAATGCTATTTGCACCCAGGTGTAAATGTAATGAATATCCAAATTTACTTCCCACACCCCAGTTTTGTTGCCTAAAAATACATTTCTTGCGGATCGTAAACCCCGGTCTCCTGGGTGAAAGTCCTGTGTTTGACCCATTCATCCACCACAACCTCCTCCCCACTCGTACTTTGTCGCTATTTAGGGAAACGGAGGTGAGGGGGCTGGGTGTACCTGCTGTGTGCCTATTCTCACCCAGGTGCAAATATACACTCAGAATAAAAATCACTTCTCAACCAAATTTAGCTCCTTTTTTGACATGCAAATGACTAGTTTTGTCAAAAGTTGTATGGATGTTTCCCATACAGCCATATTGGCGAAACAGATAATTTAATTTAAATTAGTAATTTAAGTTTTTAACCAAAATGCACCGAAATATGGCTAAATACACAGCTTGGTTATAGCATGGTCAGTTGTTTGTCTACAAATGGAGGCTGTATATTTTTGCCAAAAATATGAGTATTGGGAACATTGATCATACAGCTGAACAGTGGAGACGTTTTTTTACAGGAGTGGTTTAAGCATATAATAATAAATCAATCAACAATAAATCACTGCACTCACATCTTATATGTGTAGATGGATGCTGAATTCCCACAAGCGAAAATAAAAAAAATCATTAGGAAAGGGCAGGAGGATAGGCTAATCTTTTTTTTTTGAGCGATTAAGTCTTTTTAAATAAAAGTTAAAAAAAAACAAGACTACTGCCTAAACCTTCGTCATGCTGTGCACATGACGCAGGTGAGATAAAAGAAATAATGTCCTGTAGGAGGAGCTCTTTTTGACAGTGATACTGGCTCTCACCCACCACATTGCTTTGTTCTCTGCCTCAGCACTCTGTTTTAAACAGAAAAGATGTGGCGGTGCTAAGAAACGAGGCGGACATCTATAGACTCTAGCCTGGGTTGAATGGTTTGTGTAGGAGGATGGCGTTAAATTAACTTTCTTCACATACACAAGGTATAATCATAACTGAGACACCCAATTTTTGAAAATGTGGCATCTTACTTATTTGTAATGACACATTGTGAAGTATTAGGCTATGTAAATCTCACCACTAAATTTACGTATAGTCTTGAATGACAAACACAAACGAACTATGCTAACGACAAAGAGTTACACGTTGGCAAACACTCCACGCCGTATTTGATTTGTTGCTAGCTCAGTTAGCTGTTTGCGTTTGCCTGTGAGATTAGCGACAAAGAAGCAGTAGGCTACTTGGCAATGTTTTAACCAGTTTCCACCAAAATGTGCTGACTAAATACAAAGCTTCTGTTTATTATAGTATGGCCAGGTGTTTGTGTTGATGCTTTGAACCAAACTAAGCTAACGTGGTTGCCTTCAGTAAAGACGTAGCTAACCGCACAAGCTAAAATTGGAAGTGCTGGAGGCCTATTTGGAACTTACTGACAGAGACCATGGATAAACGGAGACACTCCATCTCGGAGTCATTTCCTGTATCTGTGTCACGTGTGTTCAGTTACGGCCCCGCCTCTTTAGGAGACTAGAAGCCGTTCTGAATGTATTGAGTCTAATGGAAGAACGTGATCACAGATTACGATCGATCCTTTCGCCTCATAGTCACCAAAGTAAATATTGGACTCAGTTTTCACAAGCCACATATCTCCTGAACATCCTGACACTAAAATGACATTTTTCAGATGGAAAGATCAGGAGAAAATTAACTTTGTTTGAGACATTTTTCTGGCTCAGCAACGAACTCTCGCGAGATCTGGCAACACAGCTCAGCTAACGGCCGCGGTCGCCACCACACCAACGAGATTTCACTTCCAAAGGAGGCGGAGGAGATGAAAAGAGGTGACCACTTAGGAGACCGGAAGTGTGTACCGTTTCTTAACACTGGCGGTGCCTGTGGTGCCGTATCTTCTTATATCGACTATCTTTGTTTGAACCAAACTAAGCTAATGTGGTTGCGTGCAACAAAGATGTAGCTAACCGCACAAGCTAAAATTGGAAGTGGTGGAGGCCTATTGGGAAAATACTGATCACAGTTGGACAGTGCAAGTTTCAATAGATATTTTTAGGGACAATTTCTATACCTTTTTATAAACATATATAGGCCTATAGCCTACATTTTTAAACAAGAAACTATGGTGAACAGAGTTTACATTAACATTAACAAACTGTCATAGCGGAGATGGGCAAACATTGGCTGGGTGAGCCAAGCAGGCAATTTATTTATATAGCACATTACAGGGAAACTCAATGTGCTTTACATTAAAGTGCATACAGCGACAAGTGATGAGATTATAATGGAATACAAGAACCACAATAACAATGCTGGCGTAATTCATGTATGCATATTGCAAGTTGGTTGTCCTTGAAAAAAGGAGACAGCCATTTCAAACTGTCAAACTGAGTTGAACTGGTTTCACTCTCTTCACAGGATAAGCCCAACGCTGTGAGCGTGTCAGAGCTGCATGAGGCCTTGTCTCTGGGCTCCGTGACCGAGGACAGGAAGCTGTTCCTCTTGGCTGCCCAGCTAGACTCTGATGGAGCCCTGAGGAGCTCCTGCCGTGGCCTGGACACCTTCCAGGACCTCCTGCTCCAGCTCGTCTGATCCCCCCCCCCCCCGCTCCCAGAGCAGAGGAGTAGAAGATGGAGGGATGGAAACAAAGGGATGGTTTACAGCAATCCTCCTCCTCCTCCTTCTCCTCCTCCATGTTTAAGCTCTGGCTTATTTGAGGCAGAGGAGGAGGAGATGACGAAGGCTGCAGGAACTGAGGGAAGAAGGGGGGATTGAGAAGATGCCAAGATTGCGGTACCTCCTCGTATTCTTCCTCGCCCTTTTCAAACCACGAAAATCCTTCAGCACATCTCATCTTACCATTTTCTTCCGACTCGGCTCATCTTACTCACCGGAGAAGAGGAGGTGCAGAGCGAGGAGGACGGGGACAGAAGGATGACGGTTCGTTCATGGAGTGTGTGACTCAGAAGCACAAAGTTCGCCTCCTGCCAATGATTCAGACTTTGGACTCGTCTGAATGTCAACCTGTGACAGGTTTATTTAAGCATGTAGATTATACTGTATACAAACGTCAAGTTTGTAGCTCTCGTGTGTGACCAGAGGAATCAGCAGAGCAGACAGGTAATATTCTGGGTTGCCAGGTTGGATCCCGCGGGGACTAATACTGCACCAGCTCGGTGAATTCATCAACCGGGTTTGTGATACTCGCTGACGCCGACACTTCTCTGAGATGTAGGGGTGAGGGAATTTAAAGGCACCCCCTGACATGTTGAAAAGCAGTGTGTTATTTTTCTCGTTAGGTTGTGAGAGAAAGCTTCTACACGTTTCCATGACTTTCGTCACAAGAGAGTATTTTAACACACTACGCAAATTACAGCCAACTACATATCTCATACTGTAGCCAAATACAGCATATGGTAAACATCAAATTTCTTCATCAGATGACACTTTGAGCAGAACTACTGTATGTACAGACACACAACTACAGACCTTTCCCAGGCCTCTTCCCGACCCCTCTACTTCCGGTGCCCCTGCACGGACCAAACCCATCTTCGAGCTCTGCCTTCATTTTGATGTCAACTACACATCTGTAAAGTTTTCTGACTATCTTGCACGGTTGAGATGCTATCGCAGTGACTAAATCTGTCCACAGACAGACAAAGAACTCAAATCTGCCTCTGTGCTAGTTCCCGCTACGCGTTTCCACCAAACACTTTCAGTATAGTAGCTTTGGTATCCCATAAACCATACCATAAAGGTACCTAAACCCGAGATATGTTCTGCGTTTCCACCACAGACACTACTCTTGAATGTAGGTTAAAATGTAGGCAGTAGGAGTTACCAATCAACAGACTGCAGTGTTTCTAGCTCCGCCTTTTAGTAGCGGATCAGTGGTACCTCAACAGAGGGCTGACGAAAAAATGGGATGGAATGGAGAGGTTTCATTGGTACCATCCACAACTTCTGACAATGGAAACGCAAAAATAACCATTGTAGTGCAGAATGAACTGGACCAGACTGCTTGGTGAGAACAGTTTAGGTGTCTCCAGGACCACAAGTTTTTGTGTTTTATATTTTTAGCTTGTGGTATTTTTGTTTTTACTCTCTGTAAAGTGTCTTTGAGTATAGTTAAAAGCACTATACAAATAAAATGTAGTATTATTATTATTATTATTATTATTTTGCCATGATGATGCACACGCACACGCACACACACATACACACAAGGTGAAAACATACCACACCTACAAGGTCAATGTTCATAACACACAACTGCACTGTTTTGCTGTCATTACTCACCGTTAGCTTACTCAGCTAAAGCAAATGAACAGTCCTGTTTGCTCCACAGTTAGCAAACTGGTTTTCTCAACCAGGGGTACAAGGACCCCAAGGGGTCTTTAAGGGAGGTCCAGGGGGTCCCCAGAAAAATGGGGAACAGTTTATTTTCACTATTTAAGAAGTGAGCCCAATGTGAGTATAGAGAGTGACTCTTTTGATCATAGGTTTCACTTTCTCCACAGTTATCTCCTCAACTGTAGTTGACAACTAATTCTGGTCTTTATCATATCTAACAATGAAACTCTTTTCAAATGCTGTGACCTAATGTGTATCAATTTAGGGATCCTTGACATGAAAAAGGTTGACAACTACTGGTGTAGAAGACACTGAGACAAGAACTTGTATCCAATGAATGTATAAATGCAGATGTGAAGTGTTTGACTTTAACGCTACTGACATAGCGATAAACTGTAATTGTTAGATTCAGATTTTTTAAAGCTGTACATTTGCAGCAATGTTTGCTTATGACGCATCATTATTTTTAATGAATGTAAAGTTTATTCCTTTTGATGTACTGTAATTCTGCAGAAATGTTGTTTTCACAGTAGATAGTGGATTGTATACTGTTTTTTAAAGTGAAAAATGACTGCTTGTCATTCTTGTTTTCATGTGTTATGTAAATGGAACTTAGATATGAATTCATGCATGTCTTTATGTTTTGTTATTCTCTTTTAAAAATGCCATTAACGTGTTAACCTGCAAGTGTCCATTTGGGTTATTTAGTCTTAAAGGGGAACTCCACCGACTTTACACATCAAAGTGTGTTTTTTAGGTGTTGGGGGAGTACTACTGCGTATGTGAAAAGAAAGTTGTATAAGGTCTTTACTGTCTCCAGGGGGAGCTGTGTGAAGTCTGATGAATTGAAGATGAAAATAAATCTGTTGGTGTGGAGTTAGAAAGCTCCTCATCTCTGCTTGAGACTACAGGCTACATTAGCCGCTATTAGCATAACACACCTAGCCTGCAAACCAGCCGTAACTGCTGAGCTCATGTTTCATTTGCTCTTGCAGATACGTTTGGCCACTCTCCCATTCAAACAGATTTCCAGCCAACTAGAAAATAGTAGATCCAATCACAACCGTTTATCTCGTATGGGGCGGGTTGAAGACGATGACTGACAGAGGAGTGACCGTGCTTGTAAACAACCAAGATGGCTGATGGGGAAAGTCCGTCTGCTCACGAAATTCAGACCAAACTGTCAAACTAGGTAGGGCTGATCAAATATGAATCAAGTTTCTGTTACTAAATTGCCTATTTCTCACCTATAATGTTTTCAGAAACACATTTTAGTGTTCTGTTTAGCTGTAATTTGAGTAAGTTTGTGACCAGGCCATCATTTTTTCTCCTGCTACTGGTTGTAGGTCATGTTTCGTTGCTCTGATTGGTTGTAGGTCCGTTGGTAATGCCCCTTGGAAATAGAAAATGAACTGAGAGGTTCCAGACTAATACGCATTTGTGAATTAGTTTGGCAAGGCCAGGCTATAATACACTCAAATCTGAAAATGAGCCTACTTCTCACTTGATTTATTACCTCAGTAAACAGTTTCATAATGAGTTTTATGGTCTGAATCGCTAGTTTCAAGTCTTCTTCAATACAGCATGATGTTCATTTTGTAAATTATGGTCACACCAAAGTAGACGATAAAGCAGGGGATGCTTGAGGGCGTGGCTACACAGTGACCTGTCAATTAAAATAGAGGCTTAGAAAAAAACTATGTACATTAAAACAGACATGAACTTGTTTTTGGGGTGTTGTCCGTGTTTTTGTCTTACGACTCTGACCCTTTCACAGTGTGTTTTTACTTCATCAAAGTTAATTGTAACATTTTTGTCACCTAAAAATGTCTTGTTCAGCGTTCGGTAGCTCCCTGCTAACTAAGCTAGCTAGCATTAGCGTTAGCTGGTAACTTAAGGGAAAGTTTGCAGATTTTCAACCGGCTCTGTGTACTGCCATACATGCAGATAAATGGAAGTCCCTGTTTACCCGCCGTCAGCCGGTTGGGCACAGGAAGTCTGTGTTTCCGTTCCCAAAGTCCCAAAAAACAAACAACCTCCGAGCTATCAACCTACACGCTGCAAATGACATGTTTTGTAGATTTGGATGGTGTAATAAGGCAGGCCTGCGCTGTTCTTTCAGTGAATGACTGTAAATATCTACAAAGAATATGTTTACATTATTTTCGTGGAGGTGTTACACTGAAACAGGTTCTCTCCCGACACTATTTTGCAGAGGTACCGTCGGGGCGTGGTGCCGCCCAGGACGACTGTAATTGTTTAAGGAAATACAAACAGACCAGGGAGTTTTTTTCACTATCCAGGAGTGAAAACACATTCAATCCAGACTTTCCCCCAGCAGCGCTGTGGAGGTAGGTCAAGATGTTCCCTGACAAACAACCTGATAACAAGCAGAGAATTGAAAAACAAGTTGAGTCTTTCCCTCTGCTGACTGAGCATGTCAATGCAAACACAAACACAGATAAAAAATCTATAGGCCTCTATAAGCTGCCTGGCCTTGTTTTTGTCGGGCAAAGTTCCACAACTGGTCTAACAGGAAGCTGTTTTCACTGAGACGTCACTCTGGCACAGTTACAGTGTTTTCACAGCATGCTTTCAGTTCTGCAGGTTACTATGACCGCAGGGCAGCATGAAAACTGTAAATGAAATCTCATTCTCATATCCTTCATAGTTTTTAAGTTTTAGTTATTTTTTAGTTTTTAATACTGTATATTACTACAAAAAAGCAAATGTGTCAACTTTGTCCTGAGGGTAGCACCATGAGGAAAGAGCAATGTTGCAAAGTTGTTATGATGGCCATTTTAGACTATCAGGCTCAGCTCTACACCTGAGTCAGCTTTCAACAGTAGACGGTCTTCGGCTGTTATTTGTCAATTATAATCTCAAATTAGCTTTTTCAATTTAGTTCAATTTAGGGGGAAGTGAAAATAATTTACTGGGGTGGTGGGTGGATGATTTAAGTGTAAAAGAAGATTTCAGAGCCAATCTGCGGCTTCTCCCCTTCTTCCTCCTCCTCCTCAGTTAAAAGTTAAATAAGTTATCTGTGCATTGTCTCATATGCAGTCAGATGGAGTTGTTGATGGGACAGGGGAGATGGCAGAGGGTCAGCAGCTTTGCGCACAAACAGATCCTTTTTCTCAGCAGAAATCCGCTCGCTCCTTATTTCCCAGATCCGCTGTTTAAATAGCAATGCGCTGCAGATGCAGGTGCACCTTACATTTAAAGGGAATGGGAGATGACACTCTGATCGGTTAAATTCATGTTATGCCCAAAACACATCTATGATTAATTAAGAGCCTAAATACAACCCCTATGTACCATGCACCTTACTTTGCGCACAGACTAACTATGCACCCTCTAACTAGCAAAAGTGGAGTTGGACACACCCTAAATGCACTTTAGACCATGTGCTATAGATCATCTAAATAGGGCCCTATATGTGTTTTGGGGTAATCCATTGAACAGTTGGTGAGATATTTGACAATTACCAGGAAACAATTCTGGCCCACATGTCAGATATTGAGGAACATCTATTGTAGTGAATTGAGTCTTAAACACCATTTTCAAGTAAACAACCACAGCTGGTGTGAAACACTGTGCAATCATACCTCCAGCCTGCCCTTGCTTTTCAAATGCTGATCAAGTTCCCTCCCGTCCCTCTTGAACGTGACGTGGGTGTTTTCTCGACGGTCAAACACGTGACTCACGCAGGAACTTGGGAGTTGTTCAGTGGAAGGAGGCTGTAAATGATTGGCGAGAGCAGAAGGTCAACACGGCAGATGTAGGTCAAACTATTGTTTTGCTGTTAACTTGTGCAGCAGAAGACAATAAAGATAATGAGCTCAAGGTTCACATGACAGGAGCAGGGAGGGTCTTGGTTTTAGGTTTGTACCTGGCTGCTAAAGTGATTAGTCAACTTTTACATTTTGTACAGACATTCATGGTCCTCAGAGTATCAATCCTAATGACCTTTCCAGGTCCACCATCACGGTGAGTTTTGGTTTTAAGTGAAATATCCAGACTGTCCTCCACCGAAAAACGACACCACTTGTTTGTGTAAGCATAAATTATGACGCATATTTAAGTTTATTGTTAGGTGGCGCCCTCTAGTGGCCATAGTAAAGACCGTTTCGAGGGTGCGTGCATTTGGGATGTTTCAAATCAAGCAGACCACTGTTCGAGACCAACAAAACCAGGTGTTTTATAATGAGAGTTCGGGACAATAACCGTTGATTTTTGTTATTTACCTTGATTACATAACTTACATAATTTGTTTAACAAACGTCCTTATTTTCTGTCTTACGTCCTCCAAACCATATGACCATATTTGTTCGTTTGTTCCCACTCTCCAGAAAAACAGACGTTGTTTTGGTAGACTCAGGCAAAACAACGTGGTAGGATTAGAAAAAAGGATGTGGATACACATGATGCAGAAAGTGACGTACTTCTGGTTATTTCGTTAAGTTGAAAATAACTTGCAGTTACAGAGGGGTTTGTTCATATAACATTCAGAGCCTGATTTATACATCATTTATTCATAAAAATGGAGCGAAAAAGTACTTTTTTCATGGCTGTTGACAGTAATATGATAAAAAAGAGATATCCAAAATTCCCTCTGTAAAAACCTTGCAATCTAATATGACAACAAAATGAAAGAATTTTGATGTTCACATTTCTGTTCAGGAAATGTATGTAAATTAGCACATATTCCCTAAAATATTGCCTAATTTGCATATTAAAACATACCATTTCAGAAAACTTGTAATATGAAGAAGAATAAGTAATCAACTGGGGAAGTTTCATGTTGATATGTATTAGTTAAACCTTTGCCCCGTTTGCCTGTTGCGTCTCCCCTTCAAATTAATATTTCCATCAGCGCTGGCTGTATTTAGTGCAATTTAGAAAATATTATGAGTTTGCTCCTAATCTAAAACCTAGTCTCAACAACACAACTTCAGTTTTCTGACCTCACATGTACTCATCTGCAGCTTAGGTGCCTCCGTACTTTTGGTTTCATAAATGTCCCTATTTTGGTCCCAGCTGTGCCTCTGGTCCAGGTCTCAGTGCTAAATGTCTTTTAAACTGGATCCTTTATGTTCTATTGGAATTGAACATCCTTGAGGAAAAATATGTCACTTTTCCTCTGACACGGTGTACAATACAAGCAGAAAGAATATAGAAGGAAAGTTTAGAAAAGTTTGAAGGTTTCGGTGTGTAAAATGTTTTAGAAGTTGTATTCACTTCTGTTGTATCTCCCGTTTCCTGCTTTGTTAATCTGTACTGATACTAAACATAAAGTGCAGTTTACATGAGTGAGTCAGTGTTCATACATGTTCTATAGACGACAGTCAAATGTATCTTTAGAGAACAAACTACACAATGATATAACGCTGATACACTGCCTGTGCATAGACAGAGAAACTACATGCAGTGCTTTTCTATGACTTAAGCTGCTCCCTCAGCTTTATTACCGACATTTAAATTGGATGCTCCCCTAGAAGTGATGTATGTTTCTATCTACCCATCAAACTAGAATCTGTTGTGTACTTCACACTGTTTCTTACCCCAAGGCCATCACTCATCAACCGTTTTCCAGACGATGCATTTGTGTTGCCGCAAATGACAAAATCATTTTCTAGGTTTGGAGTCTGTTAAAGGGATACAGACAGGAGGACACAGAAGCTAAGAAATGTACTGCTGTGGACGGGGACAGCAGCTAAACGTATTTTAGACACTTAAAAAAAATCAATATCAGTTTAAGTGTACGCTATGTTTTGAATATTTTCACCGCTTTACCTTGCCGTCAGACCTTTACGACGGGGAACTGAAGCTGTTATAACGCTCTCGTCAAAGCCACCACACTCCTTTGACAAAAACAGTAATTTTACCTCACAGAACACCAGAGTCTACTGCTGCCTCTATTGTTTGTGTTATTGTGTGACTTTGTTAGTTTTGTTAGTTCCTAACCCTTTTAAAAAAACAAACAAACT
>JAOVVB010234142.1:0-23677 GCA_028570985.1 Heterobranchus longifilis | reverse complement strand
CCCTGTGTGCCACACCTTGTGATTTTCCTGCTCCTCTCCCTGCTGTTCACAGGAACACAGATGTGTCTGTGTTGCTCTCGCAGCAGCCAGACACACACAAACACATAGCCTGTGCACTAGGGCTGCAAAATATGTTTTTTTTTATCGTCATCGCAATATCAACTTTCGCAATAAACACATCACAAAAGACTGCGACACATCGCGAAAGACACTCAGGATTTTTTTTAAGTTAGCTGAGAGTATTGGTCGAAAACTGCTCTTTAAAATGTAACTATCATTCTTTGTTTTTTGTTTTTTAAAATGGTGCCTTTTGTGTTCAGTTCAACATTCAATAAAATGTCAGAAATAACTTCCTTTCAGTTTTTTTTAATTCAACAACTTTGTTGTATTTTAGCAGAATACTGAAAGCAGCAGAAAGGCAGAACTGATATGACACTGATGGAAACAGCCAGGCTACTGCTCGCAAGATAATTTTTTGATTGCGGCGCTTCGCAGCAGTTCCCTGCCTGATGAAAACCTGGTGTAAAGCTCTGACTCCAATTTTTTTTAAATTTAACAGTAAATCTTCAATTACTGTAAGTTGGTTAACAGCATCCACAACAGCGCACATACCTGTACAAGCCGACAAAGTATAGTGGCAGGACGGTACTGGCTCCAGCAGACCTGATGAGGCGAGGCTCTGGCAGTGGAACGTTCCTCTTAGTAAGCTCCTCCACCAGTAGTCCCATGGGGTTGATAACTGTCCACACATCAAACAGGTCCTTTCCTATCAGCTGAGTGACCAGGAAATCCTACGGAGAGGGGAGAAGAAAAATAAAAATGTCATACTACTATACAAACAATAACTCAAGAATCTTAAGTTGGACAAATGATAGTTCCTTTAAACAAAATCTGGAGTAAATCTGCAGCAAGCCTCTTACCCTGAGGAACAACCCAGTTTGCTCTGCTCCACTGCTCTCTTGTAGAGCTCCGATTACTGCCATGAATGTAGAATGAAGCACATCATCAGGGACAGGACATTCTGCACTCATGGTTAGGTCTTCAATGCTGAGATTTCTTGCTACATAGGTCACAACTGCTGAACTGGTGAGGTGCCCCACGACACTCTCCACCCCCTCACTGGGCAGGCTCGGGAAGCTGGCCCTGCACCAGTCGGTCAGGAAGCTTTTAGTCAGATCCGCTCCTTTTTTACTCAGCTGAATATTATCTTTCAGGGCAAGAGCAGTGGTCTCAGAGTACACACCTAACCCCCGTCTCCTCTCTTGCTCCGCCTGCAGGTAACAGGGATTGATGAAGGCTCTTTTCAGTACCTCCAGGGAGAAGTTCTCGTGAAGGCGGCTGCTGAAAGCCTGAACCTCAGCATGGTAATCCCAGTGAGGCTGTTGAGAGCTGAAAGAAAGTCAAACACTGAGTTAACTCTGAGTCCTGACTTCCTCTACAAAAAAGAGATTCCAAACAGAGTCTTACATTAGGGCTTCAACTAACTATTATTTTCCTTATTGATTAATCTGTCCATTATTTTCTCAGTTCATCTTTTTGTCAATTAAATGTAAGAAAATAGTGAAACATGCCCTGTGTAATTTCCCAGAGCCCAAGGTCTTCAGCGGTGTGTTTTATCTGGCCAACAGTCAAAAAATCCCAAGCTATTCCATTTATTCTCATGTATGACTGAGAAACATATAACTCTCACATTAAGAAGCATGAAACCAGCAATAGTTTGGGTTTTTGCTTTAAAAATTATGAAAACGATTATTTGATTATCAAAGTAGTTGCCAATTCATTTTCTGTCAATCGACTAGCCTAATGGTTTCAGTCTTCAGTTTTTGTACCATTGGGAGAAGCATGTCTTTAAGGATTGTGGACAAAACGTTATGGGTCAAATTAAATTCTTAAATATAAAATAAAATAAGAAGCACAAACTGGGGCTAGAGAGGGGACCAAACTTTTCTCCACCTGTGCAAAGGAACCATGATTGCTAGCTACGCCACTGGTTTCACTTCATAAACGGTGGAAATAGTAACAACAAGCGCGCTGCTAACAAAAGTCTGGAACGATAATGTCTGTAATGTAATTATACTATTTTATATATCAAGCCTACTCAATCAGCTAATACAAATAAACACACACTGACCAATATATCAAATACCGGTACATTAATGGCCTTGAGATGCTCCCTAGTGAACTCTTGTGTTAGCTTAAGTTAGCCTCACCGTGGCTTCGGTGGTGGAGGTCCTTCAAGCTTTAACTTCTTTGCCATGAGGTGTGTGTATGATTTCATCCATCGCTTTTTCTCTCTAACCTGTGATAATGATACGTTTCTGCAAACACGCTGACAATGAATTCCTAATGTTAGCACACCACGATTTAGTATGTATCCGGACGCCATGTCGACCACTGACAGCAGAGGAGTGCAACAGCTTAAACTGTCCGACGCGGAACAAGAAACAATATCCGGCCAGCCAGACCGTTCCTAACATAACGACCGGACGTTACCATGGAAACAAACAAACGTTTACTAACGTTAGCCAACAGAGCGGACTGTCGAGTGAAATTTACGGGACTGCACATTTTACTAATCGCCAGAATACATATACAAAATAAGTATAGATTATTTCTAATTCTTCTGCTTGTTAATTTTATATATTTTGGCAATGTCCACCGCTGAAGTCCAGCAAACGATGGGAGATAAGGTGCAGACAGTGACTCAAATGGGACGTGGAGATGCCGAGATAACTTCTTCTATCAAAGATAAAGTGGGTGCCACAATAAAGGATGGAGCTCAAGAGCACAATGAAAACGAAAGAAGGGAAAAGCATCCAGGACCACAAATGACTAAGAAGTTCCTGAAAGACCATTGTAAGCAGAACAAACTTTACTCAACACCATGCCTGAATGACACACTGTACCTGCATTTCAAAGGTTTCTCCGCCATCGAGAACCTAGAGGAGTACACAGGACTGAAGTGCCTCTGGCTGGAAAGCAATGGGCTTCAACGCATTGAGAACCTGGATGCCCAGACTGATCTACGCTGCCTGTTCCTTCAGCAGAACCTCATATACAAGCTGGAAAACCTTGGACCTCTGGAAAAGCTCTGCAGCCTGAACGTCTCCAACAACTACATACACATCATAGAGAACATCTCCTGCCTTCCTGACCTGAGCACTCTGCAGATAGCCCATAACAAGCTGGAGACTGTGAGGGACATAGAGCATCTGAGTCAGTGTCTGGCAATCAGTGTGCTGGACATGTCTCACAATCTCTTATATGACCCTGAGATCCTCCTGGTGCTCGAGGCCATGCCAGAACTGCGAGTGCTAAATCTAATGGGAAATGAGGTGGTGAAAAAAATCTCAAATTACAGGAAGACCATGATTGTGCGTCTCAAGCAGCTCACCTTCCTCGACGATCGGCCCGTGTTCCCCAAAGACAGGGCCTGTGCAGAGGCATGGGCAGTGGGAGGGCTGGAAGGGGAGCGCAAAGAGAGGGAGCAATGGGAAACACGAGAGAGGAGGAAAATCCAGGAGAGCTTGGAAGCCATGGCAAATATTCGAAAGGAAGCCCAGGAGAGACAACGCCTTCGAGAGCTACAAGAGAAAGGTAAATAGTTTCAAACTTTTAGTGCACATACACATAATAAATGTGGATTTGCATCTTTACAGGTCGCATATTGTAAAAAGTGAGATATCATGTCTTTTTATTTATTATAAAGCAGGTCTAGGTGCTATATAGATACTGTGAAAGCATCAAAATGCTCAATCCACAGAGAAACTGTGCAATTACAGCGCCAGGACTTCCGCACGGTTGTGATGTCATAACTATACTATATATAGGTAGAAAATACCACTACAGTGCTGTTAGTCATTCTCCCGCTGCAATGGCAGTGCAGAGATGCAGAGAGCGCAGATGTGGAAGACCCGGAAACACTGACCAATCGGAGTAGACTGGGCTGGGAGGGGGGGCTTAAAAAGACAGGCGCTAAAATTGAGTGTTTTAGACAGAGGGTGAATACAGGTATATTCAAACAGACAGTATAAAAAAAATAATGTGTTTTTTGACCATTAAAGCATGTAAATATGTTCCAGTAGCAACCCCAAATACAAGTATGAACCTGAAAATAAGCATAATATGGGACCTTCATTTCAGGGTCAACTGAGGTTTCCACCACTCCATGTGAAGAAGATGACAGCCAGATTCTGACTTCATCAAAAGGAGAGATGATCCAAGCCTTTGTGGAGGACTGCCTGGATGCCCATGAGGAGTTCTTGCAGAGTCAGTCGACACAGGGGCCCAATGATCCTCAGCCAAACTGTGAACACCTAGAAGCAGAGGAGCCGGGTCAAGGTTTACAGAGGGAGCAGATAGAGAGAGATGAGCAGGAGAAATCACAGATAAAGCAGCCTGTGACAGAAGAGGGAGAGGGGGGGGGTCCAGAGCAGTCACCACCAGAGCAAGAAAGTATTGCAGGAGAGATGCTAGAGACAGAAGATATTGCAGGAGAGATGCTAGAGACAGAAGATATTGCAGGAGAGATGCTAGAGACAGAAAAAGTAGAAGATGGCAAACAACAACAAAACCTGTTTATGAGAAATGAAGCGGAGGCAGCTCTATCTGAAACAGATGAGCTTGCACCAGCACATGGTCCTGGACCACTGGTTACAGAGCTGGAGGATGCAGAGCAGCTGGAAACCATTCACCTCCCACTACATCGCTCACTGCGTATCGACGACCTGCCAGATCTGGAGGATGTGGACACAGAAGACTTCACAGCAATGTTCTCTTCTCAGCAAGTGTTCAAACCTAAAATAGAGGTCATATCAGGAAGCAGTGATGAGGATGAAGCAATCAGGAGTCAGAGCGAGGGCATCCCTACCTTTGCTCCAGATAAAACGTCATTGTTCTTAATGAGCAGCTTCAACAAATCAACTCAGGACTCCAGCAATTCTTCATCATTAGTGTATCCAGAAGATGGGGATACCGTTGAGCCGCTCATTTTTGAACCAGTGGTAAAATCCAAACCGAACCAAAGCTCTTCTCCGCCACGCTGCCTGATTGAGGAGCTGGAATGATGCTTTCAAGGTTTAGATCATTTTTGTCAGATTAAAGTGACAAATTAGTTTCACAGGACATGGCTTTAAATGAAATGTCTTAATGCTGGCAGTCCATGTGAGACCATGAAAAGCCCAATCAGGGCACATCTTTAAATTGAAAAATAAATATTTAGCTGTTGTTATGCTGTTATTGTTATAGTGAAATGTAATTCATTGTCTTGCAAATTTGTGTTGAAAGAATTTAAAAGCTATTTTGTCAATATGGTTAATTGTAACACTGAAAACAGAATAAATCTCACATGACCTGTTCAGTTTTCTTTCATATTTTCCTTTCATTGCCATAGCTTTATACCTTCATATTAGGATAATTATTAGGATAATAGGATATTAGGATAATTTACATGCAGATATGTCCAGACTCATATGAAGACTTTAGTAAACAGGTATTGTTTTTTTTTAACTTGGCTGCTGCTTCACACACATCTTCAACCAGGGCAGCACAGAAAATGTATACAATCAGCACAATTTCAAGGTGGGCACCCAAGATTAGTCACTAATTCAGTATCTGACCAAGTGTTGTCTGTTGTATGTTTTATGATGTCACAGTGAAGTTGACCTTTGACCATTTAGATACAAAATGTCATCACTTGATCATGTTATCCTATTAGACATTTGTGTGAAATTTTGTCATACATAGCGTATGAATTCTTGAGTTGTGGCAAAAAATGCGTTCACAAGAATGGGATCTACAGACATAAAACCCAAAAACATAATGCCTCTGGCCATGACTGTCACCGGCGTGGATGCATACAAATATAACCAGTGTAAATAAAAACTGGGAAAAAAAGTTCGATTTTATACAATGTCAGGCAAATGAGAGAGAGACATGGTCCTTCTTCACAGAACAGCAACATTATACTGATGTGCACATTTCCCTTAATGCATCAATAAAAATACAGGGCAACATGTCATGTATGGTTTTACTAAACTGTATTACATTTCCCATTTCAAGTCACATATTACTCTCTCCCCAATAAATATTCAACATGTTACATCTGCACATTGCAGCCCCATTTTGGTAAACTATGCTTTACTCTATCTCTCGATGACTTCTTCCTAAAGCTCTGAGTGACATGGACAAATATTTACAACAAGTCATGCTTAGCATTGAGCAAGAAGATTTGTAATAAAAACAAAACATGAGAAAACGTGTGACAGGGTGAAATAAGAGTAAAAAAATAAAACTGTACATGTATTAAATAAACCAAATCAAAATATAAGCCCTGTGGGCAACAGGCCCTTGTACACATGTTACAAGGTCCTCCTCACACAGGGACTGAGTGCAGCGAGTAGCTAACATTTGACACATAGAATAAGGGATAGTACGTTCTTCTGTCACGGTGATGGCAGAAATACGGGTCGGCTCTAACGTCGCAACCACACCCAGGTGTTGACGAGCCAGAAAGCTACGGTGACCGAGTACAGGATCATCTCTCGCTTTGCTCGCTCCTTGTTCTCCTCTTCCAAATGCTGGAGTCTCCGGTTCAACTTGATGAGCTATAAAGAACAATAAAAAAAGATGTTTTCTATGTCAGAGGTTCTCAATCTTTTTTCAGCCCTTTACATGATAGAGAATATACCAGGGACTTCCTCTATGGAGGACGGAAGCTGCCCAAATAAAAAATGTATATACGGAAATGAATACGTTTGAGGAAATAAATAGGGGGGAAATGCAAAGGGAAAATAATAAAATAATATTTTTTTTCAATTAATACATTTAAAAATAAATGTACATCAGAAGAAAAAACGTTATATATATATATATATATATATATATATATATACATATACATATATACATATACATATATACATATACACATATACATATACATATATACATATATATATACATACATTAATTAATTAAATGGACAGAAGTTGCCAAAATAAAAAATACTTTAATGTCCCAATAACTAAATGAATATGCCATTAAATGTACCAAAAATAATATTAAAAATTAATTGATAAAATACAACATACATTGATATTTATGTTTAATCTTTTTTTTAATGAATTCATTAATTTCTAAATGTATAAAAAACATATTTATTTTAGCAGCTTCTGTGCTCCGGACCCCCATTTGATATGGTTTTGTCCTAGGGTCCCCCATCTGACAGGATTTTTACAGAAAGTGTATGAAACCCATGACCCTGTCATTGTGTTGCTTATGGATTGAGTTATAGTGAAAGTAAGTTATTCCCCTCTTTGCTGGAGACCCCCTGAAGGACTCCTGGAGGCTCCCGGACTGTTCTAAGTCACACAGGTTCCACGATTAGCTCTCGCGCCACAAGATGGAGATTTATTAGACTAACCTGACGTCGAAGTGTTGTTGCATCTACCACAGTCATGTCATCAGGCCCTGCATCCAGTGAGACCTCATATGTTGATAATGCCAGCCTGGAAAAGAGAACAGTCCGCTTGAGAATGACATAATTCAACCACAACAGAGTGTATAATTCAGAGTGCACATTTTAGATCTATAGCACAAGTTAACGATTCCTAATTTTAATAGCTTATTTCTTGACCCGGAATGAGAATGAAAGGTAGGAAAGGATGAGGAAAAGGACAAAGGATCGAAATGAAGTGCCAGGTGAAGTTACCTGGAGTCATGCAGGGGGTTGGAGCTTGAGGCCGACCCCCCTCGCAGTGATGGTTTGCTACAGAGGTGGGTAAAGACGGGGTTGGGGGGAAGGGAAAAATAAGAGATAGAGCAACATACACATGGCACCGTGTTGCATACATGCACACACCTAGCATGTCCTTTGCATAACTACACTTGTTGTGTTGTCCTGGAAACCAACAGGCTAATCTTTCTATGCTTTTACAATGTCTTATTTTAACACTCATTTAAGTGTTCTTTTGTGTTTCATCATTCTAATGCTTTGGTTTTCAAAAATGGTTTCCCTACCAGATGTGAGGCTAAGAATGCGGAGGACCAGTGTTGTAAATCAAACTTTTGAAGTGTATGAATACACACGGGTAACATTTGAAGGCCTTTCTCTCTGCTTTCACCAGGAAGGTCAAACAGTCAAAAGTTCAAACCCTGAGCTGTAATGTGTATATGAGTATTTTAAATTTAAAATGGTTGACAACTAAGGCCTAGTACAACTAAGTAAACTAATGGTTCAACTCGGCTTGGGCGGTATCACGGTATACCGCTCCTCTTAGATGCTGTATTGTCTGTGTATTTGTGTTACTTGCGGGATTCACATACTCCCACCAGCACAGAGCTGTAGGCACCTACAACGTTTCTTTCATCACTACTTTCCTCAGGAAGTAATGTTACATCTGGATGACTGCCGGTTCCAGTGCTACTTCAGGTACAGATTATGATTCTTAATTACAATAAACAGATTCATGCTTTATCAAGTCTGTCCACAAGACAACAAGCAAACAACTTTTAAAATGCTTGTTTTCTGAATGGAGTTTGGAGGGCATGATGGCGGCTGCTACTACAGCGTATGAACCCAAAACAAACAGATTTCTGCCATGATATAATTGCGATAAATGGATCAAAAGTATGCTCAAATAACTATATCATGATGAAGATTAGTAAAAAGTCTGAATTCATGCTTTGTCAGGTCTGTCCACAAGACAAGACAACTTTTAAAATGCTTGTTTTCTGAATGTTGTTCGGATTCATCAATATTTTGCCACACAAATACCGTGATATACTGTATATCCCAGTAAAATGGCAAGACGGTATGGAGGTATGAAAAACTAGATACCGCCCAAGCCTAGGTTCAACTCCCACCACCACTTCCACCTGAAGGTAGGTTCCAATCAATTCAAAACTCTCTAATAAAGCCACAGATCGGAAACTTCCATTAGGCAAAATGGCTACATTTTGATTAATACATGTCATGCTGTATTAATATTGTTACTGAATATTACAAATAGTCAGACAATGGTCATGTAATACTTGAGCCTAGCACAAAAACACTCCTAACGTTCCAACATAACTAAACCAAACACCACCTGCTTTCCCTAAAAACAAAGTAGATTTAACGAGACTTTGAGGGAGTAAAGACAACGGATGCAGTCAGTATTACCCTCTCTGATGAATATCTAGTAGGTTTTTTTAGCAAAAAAATGACCAGATGATTGAGAGGTCACCTGCGAGGGTTCTCGTCCAAAACCTCCAGGACCTGCTGGTAGGCCCGACGTGTAGTGGACTGGAGGAAAGATAGAACACCGCTAGCGCTGTACAGGTTGTGTTCTTCTTCAGTCACGGTGAGAGGGGGACAAGGGTGGACAGTGGCAGGGGGGGACGGGGTCGCACTGCACAGTGCCCACCATTAAGAGCAGCAAATTCAGAGGAAGGAAAGGGGAAGAAAAGACAACAGAGGGAAAGAAAGGAAGGAGAGGGAGAGAAATAAGGAAAAGAAACTGTCCTCAACTTTACTGACTTTGTAAAAAATTGCAACCAAGTGAAAGTAAGTAAAAGTAATGTTGCAATAATAGCAAGAGATTTAACCTGCCAACCACTAACAGCACTTTACAAACATATAATACACCCAACAAAAAACCGAAACAGAGATGTGAACTAAAGGCAAGCAAATGATTAAAATCTTGATTAGATTACTCAAGACCACTGTCTTGTTGTTGTGGTGACCTCATCAATAGTACCAGGGCGTCACATGCAGTTGTGTTGAGGAAGGTGATCGGGACATGAATTGTTTTTTGTGCATATTTAAACTAAACAATAAATATACAGAGCACACATGGCGTAAAGTAGGCCTATATTAAAATAAGTACAGAACAGCCAGTAAAATCTACAGCCTGACTCACAATTTGGTTTTCTATCGGGTGTCCTAAAGTGTTTCTGAGAGGGGAGTGTGGTCTTTAAGTGGGTTTATACACTAAATAGAAATATTTTCTAACATTTTCCAGCAATCTTGAAATCATTTAACATTTCAAAATCTGGAACTGATCAAATCAAAACTGATTAATACATCAAATGTTTCAAAATCATGATGTTAATGTATTAGTGTCTGTGACAGAAACAGCAGCATTCTGACACTGAAAGAAGCAAAAGTTCTCGCAAACAAAACAGATTATAACAGCAGACAAGCAGCTACATCACAAAGACAAAGGGGCACAGAAAGGAAAAGAAAGATGCGAGTGCATGCATATATGACATAAGATGGAGCTGGTACCAAGCTAGTGATGGCATATCCATCCAGGCCAATACTCACGCAGACTCGTTGCGCATCAGCTGACTGTTATGGCGGGCTGCTGTATTCTCACTGGCTGAACGCTCCCGCCGTACTCGTGCTTGGGGCCGCAACTACAAAAATAATGACAACTGATTTATTCAGGTTATGGTTTACTGTAAGGACATAGTTTAAGTCAATGAGTAGATTTTCAAGTGTCCTTGTACATTTTTTAAATATATTTCCGTATCGCTTACCACCTCCTCACTGTCTGGAGCTGCCCGCTGCTCCTCTTCCATGAAGTCCAGGGGCCGATCACTGAGGGTGAGGACTCTGGGTGGAGTCTTCAGTGATAGGGTTTCTAGTGGCGTTGACTGGATCAGGTCTAGGTCTCTGGGTCTGGGGAACTGGGGGTCACTATTGTCTCCTGACAAAAGAAAGAATGAGAGATTGATGTATTTTCTACTTCAGTTAATTTAAACAATGTACTGGGATTTGAATGCTGAGGTTGAATAATGACTTCAATCTTCACATGGATACTGAACCAACAACATGTCAGTGTGCCAAAAGATGTTCTGTTTCATTTTCAGTTTTAAACAATGGACATGGCCTAGACCTGAGTCACTGACACTGTCACTAATGGGACAGCCAGTATCTGTCAATGGCCATAACAAAGCCCCATAATAGTTGTATTACAGTCAGCTGACAAGCACCAATGACGTATTGTTTGTGTGTAATAAAAGACTTTGAACAGCACAAGAAACACAGCCCTACATTGACAGAACGTATACTGACCTACAATCACAATTCTCTCCGGGACTTGCATTATGACACTGTGGGGGACCTCCTGAGAGCCAAGATTAGGGTCCTCGCGGGCTTGAGGAGCCACTTTGAGCATCTCAGGGATGCGCATCCTCTGGCTGATCCCTTCGGTGTACTCCAGCTCATACTGGATACGGTTCATCTCCGCCATCTCTGCCGTGGGTGAAGGGAAGGCTGCTCCGTTCATTTTGCTGTGAGGAATGATTTGTTGTTCAGCACCACAGAGCTAATTGTTAGACACAAAAAGGGCAGAGAACATGCCAACATGTGTTCTGATAGTTTAATTATTAATCCTGCTGAACTTTTCATGCTGTATACTTATTGGTACAGTTGATTAAACCACAGCTACTAACGTTACATATAGGTCACTAAACAATAATTTCTTCAAGGATCTCCTCAGAAAATATTGGTGCAGCTGATGAGCTGTAGGCAGTAGTTGGAGATGGAAAATTTCTCGTGACACTATCATATGATGATAACTTCTGACTTTGCAGACGGATACAAAGGAAGGCTACATGAAACAATCTGACTGTTAATAGATAAGAGCTGCTACAGCTGGCGCCCGCATTACGGGATATATATTTTCTCGAGCTTTAACATGAATGCTAACATCATCAACGATGCATATTATTGGCTTGTGAAGCTACTACAGTAGCTTTAGTTATTTGATTAGGCCTACCTTTTAAAACTAACGTTCAACAATATTGGCAGTAATTAGTGAACTGCTGTTGTCTAGCTCGGCGATTTAAGTAACTTTTATGAGATCTACGTTAACAAAATCGTGAAGCTAACGTTAGTTTGGGACAGCTAACAAGCTAACAAACAACACATTAGCGCCATTTCAAGCTAGCGCGCTAGTTTCGGTTTCTTACCGTTTGGTTTGTTGCTACGGATACCTTTCCAAAGAAAAAAATATTTAGCAAATCTTAAAGGAAACAAAAACGTCTAAATATTGTCAGAATGGTAGAGTTAAGTGCAGGTATTACAGATGATGTAGCTGCCAGGCATCTCCGTTGTGTTGATGTGAGAGAGGAGCCTCCTCTCTTCTTCCGCAATCTGTCCTCCAAACAGGAAGTACCAAAGCTCAGGAGGAAGTGACGTCGCTTCAACAAGCGCTGAAATTAAAAGCAGAAACATGAGATGTTTCATTTATTTTTGTTTCATTTGGTCCACGTTTGTTTGTTTGTTTGTTTGTTTGTTTGTTTGTTTGTTTGTTTGTTTCGATGTGCAACCAATAGGAGTGAATATTTATTTGATTTAATCTAATTTAATTTTATCTTAAAAAAATATGACGTTCTCAACAGTAAATTACTCTTAATTACTATTTTTTCCATCATACCTCGTATTGTATAGCCTAGGCCTACTGTAGATATTCTCAATAGTATTCTAGCTTTAAAAAAAATTTTTTTTTTAAACTTTATTATGCAATCAAACAGAACAGGTTTGCAATCAAAACCTATATCTTTGAGAGCAAAACTATCAACACTGCAATCAAAAAAATGTTTTATTGCAAGGAAAATAAATTGTGATTAAATGCAAATCCAAAAGTTTTGTTTGCAAATCCAAAAGTTGTGTTTGCTGTGGAGCTGAATCTTGTGGGGCCACAGTTTTCCCACTTTTGAATTTGCAAAAAAAACTTTTGGATTTGCATTTTAATGACGCACTTATTTTACTTGCAATAACACATTTTTATTCAACTGTCAATGCTCTTTTGCTTTTAAAAAAATTGCAAATCTATTCTGTTTGATTGCATAATGAAGTCCTATTGGACTACATTACACTATATTTTTCTTATATTTTTATAATGCTGTGACGCCCCTCCCACTGTCTTGGTGGCTGTCCTTGCCAACGGGTCGTCAGCTGAGGGTCATCTTTTGCTTTTGCACCTTCAAAACCTTCACAGCACATCCACTGCTTTCATTGCTGATCTACACACTCCCTTCGTTGGTTTTGTTAATAATAAATTATATTTGTTTTAAGTAAATCCTTTGTCCTTGTCACATTCCTTGAACCAGTTTGTAACAATGCCTAATCCACTCATTGTCATAGCCTATACTGAATTTCTAAATGCGATATATTTTGAACACTTTTGGCGAGCATTTCTTATAGGCTACAACTGTCACATCATGTATGCATCCAAGGGATAATATAAAAGCATGTCTGGGTGTGTTATAACAGTGAATGCACAGGTCAGTGTCGCGGGGGGTTTTGGGAGGTGGCCCCTCAGTGACTGTGGGTGGTGCGTTTACTCGGAGCCATTCAAAGGCTGCGATTGACATACTATAGTCGTCCCTCTGCTAAACCAGTGAACGGGAAATCACGTCTGGATCTCGGGGAAATATCAATACAAGACAAACATCAACTTTTAAGTCATGTCTTAAGGCGGACTTCCATAAATGCCAGGATGCTCTTCATTTGATGGACACAGAGGCTGCGCCGATTGACTCTACTTCTCTCCGTGTCTGCAGACTAACTGGCTGAAATTATGTCCCCAGATATTTTGTGGGTGATATTATTATTCAGCATTATGCACATCACATCATCTTTGGAGCTGCAACTTGGCATGTAAGTGACGCTTTTTTTAATTGAGATAATTTCCACAATTTTAATTTGCACTAAACCTATTATATTGTATTGAATAATCAGGTAGTCTATGTGCTTTAAAACAAGGCAGAAGCAATGCGCCATAGCCTACATTTCCCCCCCAGAGACAGTAAAATAGTCCACATAGTCCATGTTTTACAAATTATTTAACTTGTCTGTAATTCTGTTGCTTTGTAGTTTACTCTATTCAATGACCACTAGGCGTCGCTCTTTCAGGTCCCCTATGAGGATGGATGGATGTTTTATGGCACTGCTGTTATGTGCTTTTGCACAATAGCTTCCAATGGAATGTTTTTTTTTTGTATAGAATCGTTTTCATTAGACAAGCTGAATACTTCCTCTAATTAACTTCAGGCAGCTCTGTATTAAATCCAGATGTGGAGGAGGACACCTCTGGATATAGTTTAGGATACCTGCACTGACAACATAGACAGATGCAGTGTTGCACAGTACAAACCTCTGTGTTGTATAATTAACTTAGTCAGTACATGCATGCAGGCACATGAACATGCAAACAATTCTGGAGAAAAAAATGAATTTCCTGTGGAATGTAATTAGATGTTTATGGGCTGTAGGCAGTGTCCAAACCGTGGACGTTTTTTTTTTTTTTTACCTTAATCAAGCACATTGCACCAAACAGGAAGCTGTATAATAGTCTGACAAACAATGTGTCTGTGATGATCTGATGTGCATGCAACTGAACATGTGTAGCACATGTGGGAGTTCATGTCTGTTGGAATACATGCATTAGCTCTGCAGCATGCAGGCTTAGACCACCATCGGATGCTCATAAGTCATAACAGTATATGATGTTTTTTTTGTTTTTGTTTTCATTTTCAATTTTAATTGCACCTGTTCTCTTTCTTGTTTTTTTTATATGCTTTTTCTATGCACAGGCCAAATGTTTGTGCTGACCAGGAGATGTCCATGTTGGGGGCCCGCCAGCCGTGTGTCCAGGCTTTTACACGTATGGTTAAGGTGTGGAAGCAGGGCTGCACCAGCCACAGATTGTGTATGGGCTATGAGAGAAGGTGAGAGCAAAAATACTTAAATGGTTGATGATGATGGCTTCTAGCTGAAACACGTTCATTTTTGCCCATAACAAATAATAAGACTATTTTGAGTGCCGGTGTTTTGTTTCTTTCCAAGAGCAAAAATATTTTCACGTGGCACAAACACTTTATTATTGACCGTTATTCCATGAAGACATAAGTGGCAGTAGGCTAAGTCGTTATGGAGTGTTTTACACATATACTTTAGTTTCTATGTCAAGTTTTTCTGGTCAAGTGCCATTGCCATATCTTTAATCCCCCGCTGGAACGACTGCGGCTGGAAAGAGAGCTTCTCTTTCTCTTCGCGTGCTCAGTGGGATTGTAGATCATAATCTTAAAGCCACAAAGCTGAATCACTTATCTCAATAAGAAACATTGCAGCGCTGAATGTACCTCGTTCTGAAAATGACTGCTAACAATACTCATATAATAACAATAGTCCGATACGACTGAGAATGTATTCCCATCATGAATTATTGAGATAATTCTGAGCTGTAGGAGACATATTTATGTTATAGTGAGTCGGAATAATTAAGATTGTATTCTTTTCAGGTCACATTATCTAAATAGATATGTTTAAAATATGTATGAACCTATAATGTAACTTCCAGAAAATCCTATCCTGTCACTATAACAGATGTTTTCCTCCTCAGGACAGCATACTACACAGTGTACAGGCAGGTGTACAGCATGGATCTGCACACAGTCTATAAGTGCTGCCCTGGCTGGACTCAGGAGGGTGAAGAAATTGGCTGTCTGCACAGTGAGTAATGGCATTATACACTGTTGTATGTATCACATAGGGCTAGTTTTAATATTGCTATGAAGCTATTATGTGTGTATATATCAATTTGATATTTAAGATTGAGATCTCCATCATCCGTACATATAGAAAATGCACACAAACATGGAAACATCAGCAGCCTTATGTGATATGTTATATCTGTAGGGGTGTGTGGTGCCAATACATGTTTCAATGGAGGCCAGTGTGCAAAGACCGGAGACCAGATATGTCAGTGTCCACTGGGCTTCAAAGGGACGCGATGTCAATATGGTGAGTTCATTCCCACCTGATATAAAGCTGTTTGTAAACCTGCATACTCCGCTCCTTACATTGCATGTTTGTATACAGTATGCAGCAATAAGCTGAGTGCAGCTTTGTGAGTGAGTGAACTGACTTACGTCCTCATAGGACAACATGTTGTTAAAGCTTTAATAGGCCCAGTTCAGACCTTATGCTTTCACTTTGCAAAAGCAGAATGAGCCTGTAGTGTAGCTGTGATTGGATGAGGCTGCTCTGTGGGGAGTCTCTGGGTAGTTAAAGGTAGAAGAAGAAGTGCTCTCTGGGACGAATGGTTTCCTTTGAAGGCTGCAGCCTGGAGTGCTGTGGCTAACCCAGCTGAGCCTCCACTCTATAAAAATTGTATGCTAATGAGGGAATATGCAGTTCTGGTTGCGATAAAGTAAAAAACTAATTTCGTCACACATGACAATATTTAATTTTAGTAATAGTAGCTCAACATTTCTTTAATGCATTAGAATACTGAAATATTTTATTTTTTGTCATGACAAGCAACTTAAAGGATTAGTTCAACATTTTGGGAATAGGGAAATACACTTATTAGCGACCAGGTGGAGAGTTAGATGAGAAGATTGATGCCACTGTCATATGTACAATATGAAGCAGAGGCAGGTTAGCTTATCTTAGCATAACAACTGGAAACAGGAGGAAAAAGCTAGCTTGTCTCTGTCAAACAGTAGCAAAATCCACCTCTAAAGCTCACTAATTAACACAGTATAGCTCAATGCCGATTTGCTGTTTTACGAGGGGCTATGTGCCAGACTGTTTCCTGCCTGGGAGCAGTAACTTCCTGGAGTCTCCACCAGTTGACTGGCAACTGCTCAGATAAACAAATGAGACATAACATGTTAATCAGTGAGGTTTAGTGGTGCTGCTAGGATGAGTTTATTACCTTTGGTTAAAGCCAGGCTATAGCTGTTTCCCCCTGTTTACAGTATCTATGCTAAGCTAACTGGCTGCTGGCTGGAGCCTTTATTGTTACACTATGTACAGATAGGAAAGAGGTAATCTCACCTATCTCCACTGTGTCAGTGCTAGAGAATGGTCTGGCTGCACCCATGATCACCCATGATTCTGGTATAGGTGAAAAAAATGCTCTGGCTTGTTTGCATTTCTTTAAACAATCAGAATCGTCTTGGGAAGCACTAAGTCCCGGATGCAGCAACAATGCCCCAAAACAGATAGCGGAGATAGAGGAAGGGAAAGAGAATGCTGCAAGAAATACGTGGGTAATAGGAACATCTGGTGAGTCAGGTGGTATCAATGTTCTCATCTAACTCTCAACTAGAGGGTGAATTTCCCAAAATGTCATACTATTTCTTTAATATGCATCTAATCATTCATTCAATCTGTCTACTTTTTTTTTTTTTTTAAACAGTTTACTCCTTTTTACTGTTTACTCATTTATTGTATTGTATCTTGCTCTTTTCTACTGATGCTTCTTGTTATTGCACTATCCCCTTCAAATGTCCCTGCTGTGGGATGAATATCTTATCAGGTATTATTACTTACGAAATTGTTTTTAAATACCTGAAAGCTAACTTGAGAAAAAAGGAATTTCTGTATTGAAGAATTTGAAGACTTCTATATGAAAAGAAAAAAAAACAGGATAAGTAATGCTCCAGTAACATCATTTCACCAACACTGAATAGCCTTGACCCTCAGAGCGGGAACCTGGGATCTGTCATCATTAAATGGTAAACACGTAGAGTAAGCTTGTACAAAACCTGATGGTGCCTCTTGTCTCTGAGCATCGTCTCCTCACCGTCAGCGTCTGTTCTTTCTACTGTCCTAAAACCCCTGCGGTCTATGTCAACACTCAAACAGGAGGATGGTTGTTAGTGTTCTGGAAGAGTCCTGCTGAGACAGAATGGTAACCAGAGGTTATTTGGGTTCCTACCCCCCACATGCTCATGCACACACACACACACACACACACACACACACACACACACAGCAGAGGTTCTCCTGTTTGACTCCTTGACTTTCCCAGGAAAAAGGACCTGCCTGCCAGGGGGGGGGGGTTTAAGCAGACATTTCACAGGAACGTGTCGTTGTTTGTTTGAGGCAGCTCTCCCTTGCGTTTGTTTTGACATGGGCTCTTTGGTTTTCACACATTGGAGTGACAGATAGGGAGCAGATATAGAGATATTAGATCTAATCGGCTTCTCTTCCTCTTGCACATCCTGTGCTTCAAACTTATCTCGTTCTTCTCTTTTTGTAAAACGTTTTTCCTTCACCCATCTCTCGAGACAGATGTATCCTCCCTCCTCTGCCAGAATCATTATACAAGGAGAGAGTCAGCCAAGCTCTTGTGTTCAGCCAGGTTCCCTCACTGAACCTGCGCTCGGTGCAGAGACACTTATAACACCTGGGCTCAAACCCTTACAACACAGGATTAAGGCATTTTAGAGCAACATGAACATTCTCTCGTCATAACAAAATGCATTTTCAGGATTATTTTGGAAAATCTTTTGTCATAATTAACATTTGTGTGATGTATTTCTTTAATCCAAACTGATTAAAAAATAAATTCTAATGGGTCTATTCAGATTGTATGAAAATCTTGAGGTTTGACTACACAGTAACATATACTACTGTCTAAGTTTCATTGTTATATAAAGGAAACATATGTTTTTGCCATGCTTGAACTAGAGTGGCATATCTCAGGTAATATCCTTGTAAGACTTTATCTTATGACAATGCCGTGTATGAGAAGAGTAATAACGCTGTAAACAGTTAAGGTTTGTTCCTTAACTGCTAAAACAATTACAGGAATACACAGAGCTTTCGGGAAATTTGGAAAACTAATCCATTAAATGGTGAGAGCATACTGTAGATGTGAAAACCATCCCTTGTTTGAGCTAGGGCTTTTTGTTAACACACAATGTTGAGTGATTATAAGCCACCAGAGTTATCTAAAATGTGAGAATAGAGGAACTTGTAGGGGATGGGACAATAATCCATTTTTTTCTCAGGATAATCATGAATATCCTCACAAATTGACTGCAGTTGTCAATCATCTGTGGTGCAATAAAATATTTGTATCTTAAAAAAGTTGTAATGTTTTGAGAAAAAAGTCGCACTGTTTTGATAAAAAAAAAAAAAACCCTCACAATTTGATGGAGAAAAAAGCCATAATGTTTCAATAAAAAAGCCACACTGTTTCAAGAAAAAAAAATCACAATTAGATGAGAAAAAAGGTGTTATGTTTTGAGAAAAAGGTTGTAATGTTTCAAGACAAATATTTTGGTAGAAAGACGTAGCTTACTGTATGTCATCACTTCACAAGTAAATTGAGAAATGGGCTATTCCCAAAAAACCTCGATTAATTCCTCGATGAACACAATTACCAGCAAGATCAAGAAGCTGTGTACTGTGGCCATATATCGCACATTCCAGGGTAACATAATTACCCAGAGAGACTTCAACTCTAGCTCTCAACACTGAGCCACCAGGGTTTCACCAGGGAATCCTCTTCATTATTAGATTTGCGTTGTGAGCTTTAACATTCCACAGTGACGGAATTATTACTGTCCTGTATGTGATTCATACATGATGGAGAGGAAAAGCAGATACAGTGGAGAGGCAGGAATGTTGACCTCTGTGATTTCTTGGAGTAATAAGTTAAAGCAAACTAAACTTGATGTTTGGTCATGAAGATGTTTCCCAAGGTTTCATTAGATTTATTATATGGTGTTTCCTGCCTGTTCTCATCCTTTCCCATGGGCTCTGCATCTTATTGCATGTAATGCCTGCTGCAGTGCGTACGTGTTCGGCATCTCTGTCCGTCTTTCTGTCGGCTTGCTGCCCTGCCTGGTTGATTTTCTGGTTGTTGGTCCATCTGCCAATCAATCTGTCTTTCTGTTTGTATATTATAAGCTGCACCTGTACTGAAGCCTGAGGCACTGCAAGTGCATGTCTTTTAAAATTTCAATGTTATTGTATTGTATTTAAGTATTGTTCCTGGGGTTTATCCCTCTGGGTAAGCAAAAGTTGAAAAAGTTAGCGTATAGCTGGTGAGCATGGTGGAGACCAAAACCAAAGCAAAAAGAAAGTCAATATAATAATATATAAGTGAAGAGTGAATATTGGACTTTAATTTGCCAGCTGGACAGAAACACAAGTCCAAATGAATACTAATGTTGCTGCTGGATATGAAAATGGGCAACTTAAATGGTTATAATATATAAATGTTTTGTTTAATACTTGTTTCTGATGCCCCCAAGTGGCCAAAAACTCAGTTACTGACTGTAGGTTAAAAGAATGTGTCTTTTTGAGGTGCATGATGCTTGGCCTAGACTGCAAATAAGGACATGAAATGCATTTGTTACTATGAAGAACATAATACATTTTTGGATCACAATGTGACAAATGATCACTCCCTATACAACTATAAATTTAATAGTGATATCTCACTATTACATTTCTAGTTGTATAGGCTCTACACAGAGCCTACGCCATAGCCTTGCAAGTGGCCTAAGCCATTGTGAGCATTAATACTGGTGTGTCTCTGTCGCACTGCCATTACACCACCAAACCACTAGTTGGCAGTGGGGTTTCTATGCCTCTGTGTTGAGTTTCCTTGTGTATACGACTGGAACTGTCATGAACTTGCTGCCATCTGGCAGTATGTGGCAAAGAAGAGTTGTACAAATGTACACATGCACGGACTTCCTCAGTTAACCTCTCCTCGATTTGGTCCATGTTCACAGTGAAGAAACAGCAGCTGGAAATGCGTAAGAGAAAATGTGATGCTACCAAACCGACCAATCACAGTTGTTGTGGTCTGCGTCGATGCGACGTATAGTTACATTTCTGGGGAAGTGCATGTGGTGTAGGGTATGCATCTACGCCAGCCTTTATGATGCTTCAGATAAATCATGAGGATGAAGGATGAGAGGGATTGCTGCAAAGACAACATATCAGCGTCGCCTTTTCAGCACAATTCACTCCAGCTAGACTTCAGTAGAAGGAGAATTTACGCTGAGAGCAGTGGTAAAGAACAGTCTGGCTTTGGTAATAGTTCAAGCGAGAATCCGTGCTCTGCTCCCTCTCCCTTCTTTTCACCACTCATCGCCGATTGGCCTCTTGAACGTTGCTCTCTTTGGTATCGCTGCCAAGTTGTGGCGGTAGAGCCCACTGTGTGTTGTGGGGGCCGACCGGCCACCTGCTTCCAATCTCTGATAGGTGACAGAAGGCACTGTCTATGGAAATGTATGTCAGCCACTGACACCAAGGCCATGGTGTTGACACTGTGAGGTAATAAACAGCCTGGACAACAGCCCAAGCATGTGTGGAGACACCGGAGCCTGCTCTGTAATAGTTGCATTTACTCCTGCTTGTGAATGCCACTCTGTCTCACTCTATTAAGACTTGGATTAGGCTTTGCTTTGGTTAAATTGGTGCATGGGTCTGCATGAAATTAAGAGAGCACAGGCACATAACAGTGTGAGGACAGAAACCATCTGGTACTCACTAAAGAAGCCTGGTTGCTTTCAGAGCACTTTATAATAGAGTGATTATGGACAGTTCCTAAGACTGGATCCTGTTGTACTGGATGTTTTGACTATGTAATGAGACGGCTAACAACGTCAGCAGATATTTGGGGGGAAAGGGGGAGGTTGTGATGACACAGTATTGTGCTGCATTTCCACGGCATGATACGGCATGGCTCTACTCAACTCAACTCGCTCTTTTTTGGTTTTCCATTTGCAAAGTTGTGAATAGTACACTTTTTTTGGCATGGTTTCAAATGAGCTGAGTGCAGACCATTGATTGGTCTGAGAGAACTGTCACTAGTATGACATGGGACATCCTGCACAAACCCGCCATTTTTAAATAGCCAAGCTACTGTCAATAGCAATCAAAAATGTTCTATTCACTTTCCCCCAGATTTTTAAGAATGGCAGCCTGCAAAACTATGGCATACACTATGGCACGCAATTGACGAAGTGCAGACATTGTTGCAGATGAAAAGATCCAGCGAGTGTCGCGTCTATGAGGTACAACCCGCACTATGGGGGCGAAATAAAGAAAAGCACCTGGTGCCAAAAGTGAGTTGAGTCGAGCCGAACCAGTGGAAATAAGGCATTAGATACTAGAAGTAACTACATAATTCTCACAATCATTTGACTTTGGGGGAACATGCACACACATAGACACACCACCAACATAAAAACAGAAATTATCTTTACCTATAAAAGTGCTGAGGACAGTGTTATTACTAACAAGTGTTCACTCTGGAGCTTTACAGTTGTCGCAGTTGCAATGTAAATCACATTTTCTCACATGGGAGTCGTCTTTCTTCATATGAACTTGAGTGTTTAATCCCCAGGACCTTGGGCTGTCTCCCATATGGCTTGGTTTCCTTCTCTACTGAATTAAACACACCTGTCTCTGTGTATGTCCATATATGTAAACCTCTGTCTGTGCTCGTGTATTAAGTTGTGATTATTTGTGTGCCAGTGAGATAGAGTTGCAGAGAGTAGCATTCATTGGTAGCTCCTATAGCATTTGCAGTATAGTGCAGGTCTGGAATCTTTGGGTAGACATGGCATTATTTATTTGCTTCTATTGGATAACACATTGAATGTATGTCTGTGAAAATTACCTTAATTAACTACATGTAATGGTTTTAATACAACAGCAGCCATCTGTGACTGTATCACAGTTTATAGTAGACTGAGTTGTGGTAAGGACTCAGGGGTGGCCACATGGCGAGTGAGTGGCTCCTTGTACAGGCTTGTTAGCGGGTAGAGGTGATTAAAACACTGGGGGGAAAAGATGCTGACTCAGAGCTCTACATTTTAAACCCTCAGGGCATCCCTCCTCATGTTCCCTTGTGTTATGTCTGTATTCCTGTTCCTGTGAAGAATACCATGCTCTAAACATGGCTGTTACGCTCATGCTGAAGCTGGGGGTATAATAATTGATGAATAGCATTCGCCATTTGTACGCTCCAGTTTAATAGTAAGGAAATTTGTGTTTCCTGAATTAACTTTTGCTCTATTCTCTGAATAATCTAAGACATGTGCTTTTGCTTTTGAATGTCGCTCAAAAATATTTGCATCTTGGGAACACTCTGGAAAAATTATCTGGTAATGTCCTTCTTTATGAATCCCGTGTTTGATCCCCTTTCTCCTTTCTTTCACATGTCTTAGGCAGTAATATCATGCATCCCTGCATGTGACTCCATTGGACAATGGGGAAAATCTGCCCTGTATTCATTTTACTGGTATGGCTGCTCCTGCACTGAACCTTAACTAGAGAACCCGTGAAAGTGGAAAGAAACCATATTTTCCTTCAGATTTCTGGAAGTAATTATGCTCAAAGATGCAGTCAAGTCGAAATTTCAAGGTGCGATTACAACAAACAAAATAAATACATCTAGACCTAGATTTATTTTGGTGAAAATTGTGGTGTTAAACCCAAATAAGATATGAAAAACAGGATGTAAAAGATGATGTCTTACTGTAGGAACGCCAACTGTGGTTGTTCTCACAACTTCAGGGAACAGTGATGTCTTTTACAGGTCTGGAATGATCTTTCCACCTAACTAACATACCATGCGTCGAGTTTATCCTCTCTGAGTCTTTCCATGCAGTTAGTTCCACTGCAGAGCTCCAGAGGGGAGCAAGTTCGACAGAGCTAGGCTTTCTTAACAGTAGCTGATTCAACAAAGCCTAAATCCCCAGTCAGACATATGGGTACCAAAACAGTGGTTATCAGCTTGCATTGTTAACTCAGGCTTTCGTCCTCAGGCTCTGTGCACGTTCTCATAAAGGGGCCATTTGGTGCGTCATTTGACTCTACTAACAAACAAAATGGGCCGATTGTGTGCCATCTACT
>JAOVVB010234136.1:0-10000 GCA_028570985.1 Heterobranchus longifilis | reverse complement strand
GCACGCACGCACGCACGCACGCACGCACGCACGCACGCACGCACGCACGCAGCTAGTTGCACATACCTGACATGTGCATGAATGGATCTGGGTAATTTTTTACCGCTCAGGATGTGAAGTTATGCAGCGTTCAATCACTGGCACATGTAAAAACCATTTAAAGATGCTCAGAGTGGAAAGCAGAGGCGCCTGTATTAAAATGAGTTCTTCCTCTTCTCTGTTGTATAATTGCTGCTGCTCAGATGTACATTGTGCTGAAGTACCCGCATGTCAAAAGTAATTGCAGTTTTCTCAAGGTGCAGTAATAACTCTTACAGGAATGTCAATTAAAAAGGAAATGCGTGTTTGGCATCCGGCCATGTCTTCTGTGTATATCCCTGCTCTGTGAGGCTCCGGAGCTTTTACAAAATTATGCAAATGTTGTGAAAACATGCAGTCGATGAATATTCTAGTTGCAGGGCTCATCTGAGATAAGAAAACAAATCCAGACAATGCTTGCAGACTTTTATCTGTTAAAAGCTCATACACTGATTACAGTTGGTCAAACAAACAAATTCACATTTTTTTTGCACTGTGTCTGTGCACAGAAGCACATCAACCTCCATAAGTCACCAGTGTTTGTTCTGGTGAGGACATAATGGAATTCATGGACATCAGTATCAAATAACCAAAACTGTTGAGGTTCAACAATTTGATATAGAAAATCGCATTTTGAATGGCAGCATGGCAAACTAAGTTGAATGGCAGCATGTGAAAGTAAATCTAAAAAGAAAACCAAGAAAGCAAACTCTGGGCTGATGTCTGTGCATTAGTATGTGTTGAATAAGATTTAGCCTTGCCATTGAGGTGTTGATAGAGCTGAGAGGTGAATGTTCCAGAGGATCAGCTATTATGAGGCATTTGACAAGTTGGGAGAGTGTGAATTCTCAGCTACTGTGAACTTATCCAGAGTGTTGCATGACTGAGACCTTTCTGAACCGTAGAGCGTCGATCACACGCACGGAAAAGTACCACAGATACCTCTTTTCCACCAACCGTTCCGGTCTGCACACCTCATTTTGAACCGTTCGGAGCATTTTGACCAAAAATAAATTGGTTCAGAACCCTAAAAGTTGGTTCCCAGATGGAACAAAAAAAAAAAATCAGGTTTTGTGCAACCAGTGACGACATCAGTGGGCGTGTCATATTCTAAAGGTTGAAAACACAGGATGGAGAAGGCAACAATGGAGAAATCAAGTGAGAAAAAAAGAGGCTAGTGGTCTCATTAATAATTGGTCCATGCTTGTTATTTTTTGGATAAAAACAAATATATGTAATAACAGAACAAAAGCTTGCAGGTAATCAATGCGATCTTGATATCTTGGTACTACTGTGTGCTTCCATTGTGCAACGCCTCCTTGATTATAATGGTTCCTCTCAAAACCGGTGGAAACGCGGGCTGGGTCACCAGATCGCACCAAGGCTCCAAGAATCCTGCACAAAACCGGTTCAAGAACCAGAGCTAATTTGGTGGAAAAGGGGCAACAAAGAACCATGTTTACAGAAGATGGTTGAAAACAGTTTGTTGTTCACAGGGGGCCACATTCGCAAAGATTGAAGGACGGCTGCTTTGAGTCTTCAATGTAAGACCGTTCTCATATCAAAAACAAAATATCCAGAAGTCAGTCATATTTTTGAAAGTGTTGTCCAAGAGTAAACCTTTGACAGCAAGCCCCCTAACACTTTTTCAGTGGTTTCAATGGAGACAGAAGCACTGTTTAAACAGAAGATTGATGCTACTTGTGCTTATTGTTCACGCTTTTAACTTTGCTGTTACAACCAAGTTGGCTTGTTTTTCCAAATCAAACATATTTTAATCAAAATGCATTTGAAATGTTTCAACTTAGTTGCAAGGACTTGAAAGGATACCAAACATAACATCCACATTGACATGTTGTATTTTTCTGCCACTGGTGCCCATTTGTATTAGAACCACCACAAACCAATAATATAAGATTTTTCCCCTTGATTTGTAATTTTCATTAAAAATGACATTGTCAAACATCTGGAAAGAGACAGCTGCTCTTACAAAAAAATGTTTCCTAATTAGATTAAAACCTCTCATAAGACTCATGACATCAATAGACACAAAGTTTTATGGATGGAAACATTTGTGTTTGGGAATTTTGACATGTAGTGTCAAGATGTTTTCATAAATGGTACGACAACATTAAACCATATTGTAAAACAGTATTGATTCTGTAGGCAGCATGGTGAAAAGAGGGAACTACCAGCTATTTTTATGGGTAACGTTTATGTGAATACTGGTCTAAAGTCAGTTTAGATCAGATTGTGTGTGAAAAGGCCAACGTATAAATACAGGATATCGATGTAAACCAGACTGATGTTATCCAGCATGCATGTTTGGACAGGGTGCTTTTAAGGAGTCAAAATGTCTTCCAAGCAATCAACCGAAACAATTATTATTTTGAAAAATCTTTACCAGAATTGCAACCATTTTTTTACTTTTTGTCACCAGAAACATTTGGCTGTAAGTTCATACAGAGATTCAAAAGCTTCCAATTCATAGGATACAACATAGAGACATTTATTTGTTTCAATACCCAAACCATGTGGTTCTCCCTCCCATCAGCCCCAGAAAGCAGCATTGTTCATTAATAACCAAAAATGGAAAACAAAATAAACTAAAAAAAAAAGTCAGATTAGCTCCTGTGGTGCCCCTTAGCCCTCTGTCCTTCCTTTGTCCTTTTGTCCATTCATTGGACCGTCCAACCAACCAACCAAAAAATAATGCACAGGTGAGTGTGTGTGCACATAGATGTGTGTGTATGTGTGAGAATTTGTAACAAAAACAAAAATAATCTAGATTGGTTTGAAACACTGGCCAAAGGGGAGTCAGCATCTGTGCTGTCTTTAACAATCTGCCCTCCCAAAATCTGACCAACGGAAGAAGTTGTTTCCTGTTCTTTCTTCTTCTCTTCCCTCGCTGCACTTCAGCGCACACACACACGCACGTGCACGCGCGCGCACACACACACACGCACACACACGCACACACACACACGCGGCCGGGGAGTTTTTGTCATAAATCCTCAAAGTGTTGTTGGTAACCACAGAGGGCTGTGCTGTAATTCTTGGCTGGGTAGACAGGCTTTTCAAAAGGCCAGAGGGGGGAAATTGGTGTGGACGCTCCTTCCTTGTTGGACATTTTGGATTCCGTGCAGGCTCGCAGAATCCAACTCACGGCATTGTGGACGTGCGGTGGGATGTGAATGAAGTTCTTTCGTTAGAATTGAGCCAGAACCAAAATGTGACAGAGTTAATACAAAAAAAAAAAGAAAAATAGTTACATCATTCCAGTGCTCTTCAACTTTGTACTTGGTCACTTTTTGAATTCCATATATTTATATCCATATATATTTATATATATATTTATATATTCTTTTTACAATTAAAAACACCATGGAGTTGACAGACTATTTGGTTTCTTTTTGCCTAAGTAGAAGTGTTTCTCTTGTTTTGTAAATAAATGCATGTAAATATTTTTTTTTTCTCTTTTTTCCATACTGTCAGTCGGTGTAAAGGCGGCCACTCCAGAAGTGTATATTTGTATCCATACGGTATGCATATCATCAGCACATTTTGAGAATTTCCATGATATTACTTCTTTTTTTAATTCGGCATTTCCATTAATGTCCTACGGATGCAGAACACCATTGTCTGTCAAACACTGTCAAACCGAAAGTGAACGTCCTAAATCCTGTCCTTTCATTGGCTGGTGTGGCCCAGGTCTCTGTGTGATAGGCTGGGGCTGAGTAACTGCGTCTGCGTGGGTCCGTTACAGCTCAACGCCCCGACACTTCCACCGTTAAGGTTCAGGAAGCAAACAGTTTCTCTGGCCTCCACCGGCGCAGCAGTCGATCCGATGCTGCCGATCCCACCTTCTTCCTGCTTCCTGTGAGCCAACGCCAACGCCCTGAGCTGCTCCTGCGCCTCCTCCAGCAGCAGCGCCACCTCATCCTGCCGCTGACCAATGGCGGACGAGCAGGAAGAAGAAGACAACGTTGCGTGCGCTGCCTTCTCTCTCCTCGCGACTCCGCAGGCGACTGCCGTGGTTGCCGGCGTGACGCTGGTTTGCATACAAGACGCCTCGTTGTCATGGTGACACTGGACGGAGGGGATGATGGGGATGGAGCAGGAGCGAAACGGGGGAGGCGGGGAGTGGCTGGGACGGCGTCCAGGCCTGCGCAGGCTACGGGTAGCGGGATTGGGATCGTTGTGTTCGGGCGGGGCGCGCAGGCCCGGACCTGCCTCCGCGCGGCCGCTCCAAGGCGATGGCGACGACGTCTCCATGGAAACAGGAGTTTGCATATGTAGGAAGGCATCTCGTCTGGGGTCGTCACATTGGTTCACTATCTGCGTCTGGCAACTAGAGAAGATGGGAAACGGAAAGAAGAGAAAGGAGCAAAGGTTATTCAACCGAAGAAAAACGTCCTCACTTCACCTAGAGAAGAAGTCATTGTGTCTTTGAGTGCGATTTCAACTCGATCGCCTTTTCAAACTCCCACGCTGAAACCCTGACAGAATACACAGAGGGACAGCTCTCCGCCCTTTGCCATCTCACAGGCTAACTGAGGATCTTTCTTTCATCTCTTTATATCAGAGTCCGTGCACACACACACACACAAAAAAAAAAAAAAATCCCAAATACTAAACTCCCTTATATAAGTGAAGAGGTAACAGAGAGTTCACTTTTTATATTATTGATTTAATGACTTTAAGTATGTTGAAAATGAGAAGTGTTGTTTTAAAGTTTACAGCTTCGGTCAAGGACAGCTGTGGTAATCGTGCATCACATGCGGTAATTTCTTTTTTTTTCCCTCCCTTTTTACTTCCTCCTAGTTTTAGGTCAAGACCATTTGCTTTGTTCAAAAATTCTTTTTGAGTCACTCTTGCTCAGAGATTGTATAACTGCACTGATTCGTAGATCTTTTCTATATTTTTCATGTTTTAATCTCTGCCCCCAGTTATACCTGCGCCTGCATCTCCCTCCTCTCTTCCCTCACTCCTCTGCTGTAGAGCTCTGTTAGCATGGTGTGTTTTCTTAACTTGACATCTTGTGCTACCCTACCTGTCTGGCAGATGTCTTCAGTATGTTCACGTGTCATTTTGGTTGCTTCTCAAATCAAGGTATGAACCCTATTGTATCCCCTTTTGTGCATCCTGCCTATTTAGTCTGTCGGCCCCTGTTAGCCTCAGACCGTGCGTCAGCCGTCCTTATGCTCAACCTCATAAATTAAACTGTACATTTTTGATATCTTGCTTGTTCGCCACTAATGACTACATTTACATGACACAAGAAACAGAGTTTACAAGTGTTTGTATGCAACTGTGCAGTCATCACATTTCTCCTCTAATGACCATAAGTGAAACCCTCAGTTTTTCAGTATATTTACATATTTAGACTTAACTCTTTATTTAAGTATCAGTTTAAGTTAAATTGGACTTTGGATTGAATTATTCTGGATGCAAAGATCCACCCTGTGTTAGGGAATGATTATGGTTATTAGGGCTGGGCCCATATATCGTCACAACGATATGAAAAATGTCTATCGTGGGGATCACCTGGTGTCGATGTCGAAAAACTATTTGGATGATGCTTTACCTTCTGATCCTTGCATGGGAGCGAACCATAGAGGCACTGTTTTGCAAACATGTCGTATACAAAAATAGACTTTACCATGTGGTTATTTCATATAGACTATTTATTTATTGAATTTCCAGAAAAAAAATGCTATATCGTGATATATATAATTATCGAGATATGAAATTATCTTTATCTGGATTAGATTTTGGCCGTATCACCCAGCACTAAAGCCGCCTTCACATAATCAGAGAAAAACCGCAAAGATAGGGCGCAGAGGCAAAGCACAGCGCAGGTAAACGTCATCATTGCTTCTGGCTGCTGTCAGTTGTTATCTCATTCGATGCACTTTGAAAAGTCAGCGCACCTGTCAAAGTCTCCTCCATGTAGTCAGACTACATACCCATCCACCACCTGGACTTTCCACCTTGATACATAAAGGGTGCACTACTACCGGCTTTGTCACTGAACCCTGACACTGGATGTAAGCTCAGAATTTTATATATATATTATAAGCTTTTGAAGCCTGAAAATCACGCTGATGCTGTGTTCTCTGCATAATCTCTTTCTCCCTCTTGCTAAGACTGACCATTCCCTTCAGTGCTATCAGTGTCGAAATCCAGCGGCATTCTAGAGTGGATCCTCATTATCTTTGTGTAATAATTCATAATCCTCTGCAAAGGATAGACCTTTTTTTTTTCTGCCATGTCAAAATCCAACTTGGAGTCCCTCTCCCTTCTAACACCTTCTCACGCACACACTGTGATGCTCTCCATCACGGCGCGCAAAAATAGTGGTGGGAGGAGAAGGTGCTTTTTCAGACTCAAAGGAAATCACATCGTTCTTTCGTCGCTGCAGTATTTTTCTGAGACATGAAAACCTCACCAAAAAACCACAGTGGAGATTTAGCGAGCCCACAGAGAGGATCCCGCGAGCGATAAGAGAGGATGATGCGAGGGTGCTAATTCCCAAGATAACATTCACAGACAAATCTCTCTTTTGATGTATTGAAACACAATCAGATTGCAAAAATCTATGAAGCGGAGTTCAAATATAGACCCTGGAGCGACGAGGGAGCAGCTAGAGGGGTATTACAGAGAGATTGTGTGCAAGTGAGGTGAGATAAGTGACTGGGCTTTTATCTTTTACAGGAGCTCATTACATGTACAAGTGTTAACAGTCACTTTCATTAATCCATTCCCCGACAGATAATTTCTTAATATAGCTCATCTGTTTGCTGCTAAAGTCAAAGTGAAATCTTCATGTAATGTGATGCAGTGACCACTGGAACACGTTCCAGGAAAGCAACACGTGAGCATTTATACATACATGTAGATGTGCATGCTTACACACACACACACACACACACAGTAGCTGTGTCTGTCTAACTGAAGGCTGTGTATATAACAAAACAAACTCAGACAGGGAGGGAGAAATCGGCTAAAGAAAAGAAATACTGCAAACAGTGGGCGAAAAAGAATTGCGTGCAGTCTCTCCGTCAGCCATTTTGGAGACAGCTTTATCTTAAAATAGTAGTAACAACACAGGACATTCTGTCTCCCTGTCAGCCATTTTGTTGAGATAACACTAGGCTTCTCTAACAGGCATGGGATAGAATGGGAAACCTTCCTTTAAAGCCGTTTCTAACTGTCATGTGCTATCTGCACACTCCTCTATCACATTCTTTTACTCTTGCTGTTTCCTTCTTCTTTTACTATATTTTTGAACGCTTTCCGTCTGTGTCAGAATGGATTCTATCTGGTTGTCTCTCTATTTCCGTCTCTGCATCTCTCCCTCCGTCTCTATGCAGTCATGGTCAAATGTCTCCATGGCAACCCAGACTACGGGAAAGGGAGTCTGTCGTCTGTCTGTCCATCTGCTGTTATGTGAAATCGTACATTAGAGAGTGAATGAGTGAGTAGGTGAGCGAGAGATTTCTTGAGTGATTTTGTGTGTGTGTGTGTGTGTGTGTGTGACAGAGAGAGTAGGCGAGTGAGCATGACCTAGCACAACCTGTTCATGTGTACGTCCCAAACTATGTCTGATTTTCAAGTAGAATCTGTGGATGAGTGTTTGTTTTTTTATGGAAGGGGAGGTTTTATTCTGTGCAGTGGTGTGCACATATGCACTAGGGGAAAAACAAAAAAGGGGTCTAAGCAGAGCAGCATCCCGACAGCAAAGAACACTTGTAAGTGATCAGAAGACAGTTGGGCCAACCAGAGGACAGGGAATCCAGTGTTGAAAAGTGGCAGCAGGCACAGCTCCAAAGTCTTGAATGAGTAGTCTCTTCTTTATTGTGAGCAATAGAAACCAAAACGAACGCATCAGCCATCATCAGCGTCACTTATCTGTGAGTGCCGGTGTTTGGGCCAACCAGAACATATTGCACCCAACTAGAGGTCACTTACACCAGGTTTCCCATCAGGCATGGAAGTGCTGCGAATCACAGCGATCAGTAAATTCTCGGGTGAGCAGTAGCCCGGCGATTCTGCCCCCCTGCTCTTCTAACCGCACGTGTAGCTGATTTGTGTGTGTGTGAGTGTGCAGGCCATGTTTGTGTGTATGCTTCGAGCAGCAATAATGTCATTTAAAAAACACAATCACAAACAGTAGTGACACTAGGTTATTTCTAATAAATATCATCATGTGGGGGTAAAAATCGGGGGAATGTAAACTCCAGGAGAAGAGCAGGGAGAGGGGCAGGAAAATCAAAAGGGTTGGCACACAGGGGATGCATATTTGATCATTTATCAGAATCAGATCATTTATATCAAATATAATATGTGTTTGATATAGTTTATAATAGATTAACAGTGTGTTTGCCAGATTCGCTCACAGCATGTGGAAAAAATAGACCAGGCGCTGAAATGATCACTCCAGATTGTGAACCGTTCGCGGAGCTCCATGGTGCAGCACGTGCCATGTAAACCCCACAACTACTTAACATGGGTGTCAAAATGAAGCGGAGCTTCTCTGACGCAACGCTTTGGCGGTTGATGTAAACCCACTGTAAGACTGACCAGAGGACTCATTGATCAGTCTTGGACCAGAATACAGTTGGATTAAACCAAGGATATCTGGACCGGAGGAGACTTGGGACAACCGGAGGACACCTGAGCTGTCCAGTGAGCACTCAGGCTCACCAATGGCCACGGGGCACTTGAGTCAACCTCAGGACACTTGGGCCGACCAGAGAACGAGTGGGGAAGACGTTGGGTGACCAGAGGGGCACTTGGGCTGACCAGGGCACTTGAGTGGCACGGATGAGAAGAGCACTTATATTGAGGGGATGCATCCTTAAGCAATGTCCTGCTTAAATAAAGATCAAAAGGAAACTTACTGTAAATGCTCAGAGCACCCGCGTGTGCACACCAGTGAATTTACTCTATGCATGCTATATGTGTGCTCACTGTATGTGGGAGTGTGTTTTTTGCCAAGCCATGTCTATCTGCTCTCCCTCATTCTATTAGTATGCATGTAGGTCATGTGCAGCTTTATCCTGAGCCGGGACTGCTGGGACCTGAACGCCTGAAGTGTGGTTTGCCAGTCCAGGTGGGTAAAGCACTGACTCATGACCCGCCAAAAATAGGTCAAAGCACAGCGCCTTTCACACTGAATAAATTTCTTGCTAATCATTCGCACTGATCATTTGCATTCCCCATATGCACATGCTGTTAAGCCTGAGAAGTGTTAACCCTACTGTGTTACATTTAAATGCTAGGATTTAATTGTTGCCTACCTGCTAAGCTAAGCCATCCCATTAAAAAGCTGAGAATCAGAATGTATCACATGCAGGTTTGACAGGATGTCAGAGAGGGAAAGAGAGAGTGAAGAATCTGGATGTGCAGCCTGTATACGTGTCCTTAAAAACACAAGCACCAGGCGAAGCGTTTCCTTTGAACTCGTGCCACTGTACTGCAGACCACAACATAACGTGACCTTGTTTTTATCTTTACTCAGCAGATTGTAAAACAAAGGGATAGGAGGGGGAGTAAAAGAGGTAAAAAAAAAGAAAGAAAAGAAATGCAGTCTTTTTTTGTGAGAAAAAAATAAAAATCACAGAATTGGCTTTGAAATATCCACTAAAATGAAATCCAAAGCTTTGTCCATGGCAGGCCTGTACTTTTCAGTTAGTGGCTTTCATTGAAATGACTCAGCACATGGAGGATACAGCAAAGAAGTAAAGTGGAGACAGAAAGAAAGAGGGGATAAAACCTTAAAATACTCTAGATCTTTAAGCTGTAATGACACGTACAGCAGCCTGGGTCTGTCTGCATAGTAAGAGCCTGTAAACACAGTAAGCTTCAGTGGTCTGCATTACACAGATATACACTCACTATGTGTGTGTATGTGTGT
>JAOVVB010234135.1:0-10000 GCA_028570985.1 Heterobranchus longifilis | reverse complement strand
TATATTCACGTATTCAAGTATAAAACATGTTACACGTGTCCCTTATAAATTGAAAAGAAAATTCCACCAAATTTTTGGGTTGCTAGGAGAAAAAAATTAAATGGGCCTTCTGATCTCTGATAAACATTATAAGTAATAAGATGAAACAATCTTCCGTATATATGTACATCCAGCTCACTATTCTGTTAATAATCTAATATTGAGATTTTAACTCACTGTATTTATTTGTCTGAAGCCTTGTTTATCCTCGCTGACTCAAGACCATCTAGAGTTTTGGGTATTTGCATGTTATTCGCAAGGTAAATGTGTTTTGACCAAATCATTTCCCCTCGCTCTCCAGGAAGCACAGAAGGACCTCCAGACCAAAGGCGAGGGCATCGCCGAGGCTATCCGCTCTGCGGAGGAGCTGCTGGCAGAGCGAGGAGAGAGTCTGAGCCCAGAGGAGAGGAGGAGCCTGCAGGGGGCGCTAACCAGGATGAAGGAGCAGTACAGTGCACTTAAAGATTCTGCAAACGCGTCGCTGTCCGAGCTGGACACGGCCATCAACACCACCGTCCAGCAGAACACACAACGGGTGAGAGGATGAGCGGTGATAGATATACACAGGGCTCCTACACAGTATGGAAATGTATGGAGTTTGATTTTAGTCATGGAAAAATATTTGTCTTTCCAGACTATTGCCCCTATTCTGTTTTCTAAAATACAAGTGCTTTTCATGTCGATTCCAGACATCCGAGACCAAATTAGTTTGAAAGAAAATGCGGCAATATCTTTGAACTGCATCTACACATAGCATCACAAATAACCAAAAGGAACCCTGTATACATATTAATGTTTATATTGTTTACGTGAAGCTTGTTTTGTATTTTGCTCTCCTGCAGGCGAAGGCTGTGGAGGATCTCCAGGAGACTCGCGGTCAGATCGACTCTCTGCTGAACGAGTTGTCGTCTCTGAACCAACCGGGCGGGAGAGGAGTCGGATCTGTCGCGGTCCGCGATTTTACCGATGCACCATTCTCACAGCCGGAGGGCGCCGTGATATCACACACCGAGATGCTGCAGGTCAGAATCTCTCCAAATCCCAGTGTCCACACTCCTTTATACACATAAGTCACACATTTCTGCAGATTTTGCCTGAGGGGATTACCCACAATTCATAGCGTTAAGACGTTAAAACGCAGGGTTACCAGGGGAAGCCGGGAAGTACGGAAGCATATTGCTTTCACTTGAGAAAAAAAAGTTTTCATGAAAAAATAAATTCTGCTCTGTTTTTCTGAGTTAATAAGATAAGTTTATTCTTGAACCATTTGTTTTCATTTTGCTTAATGATGCTGTTTTGACAAAAACAAGTAAATCGATCATTTGACAATCCACTCTGTCCCTTAAGTGCATCGGCCGTGAAGAAAGTCAAATAAAAAGTCCCAAACCCACAATTGTACGTAACATGTTTTGGTATTGTCAAGGTAACGTGAAATGTCGCTGCATAGTGGTGTACCATTCCTATTTATATCTTTCTGAGTCCTTGCAGCCTCTTTTTGTAGGCTAACCAGGAAGTTAGCGTCGCCATGGTTTCCTCATCAAAAAGTTTATGGGATTTTTTAATTGGATTTTGGATCATTGCAGAAAATCATCTCTGTGGAGAACACAAGTTTATGATACTTAAACGTTTTGTCTTTAAGATAATCTCTCCACATGAACACCACTTTTATGATTTTAGAAGCGTAAATGCAATCGGCAGAAGTAAAAAGCTAATGTTAGGATATAAAGGAACCAGCAGGGTATTTTTTGTGTTTTATGTCGTAGAACAAAACGTTAAAATCTCCGAAGCTTGTGTTAACCACAGACCTTATTTCAGACTTCTAAACAAAAACACATTCAAAAAACACTCTGACTTCCAGACGAGGGAACAGGAAGTGCTAAAATGCTAACTCATTTCCTGGTTTTAAAACTACAAACGTAGGCGCCCTACAGGGGGAGATTGGGATTGGCCGATTGACTTTAAACATTAAAAAGTTCTGACCTTTGACCTCTGTCCCAGGCGGAGCTTCAGCAGCTCCAGGCTCAGCAGGCGCAGCTGCTCCAGATCACGCAGTCGACTCGCTCGCTGCTGGAGCAGCCGGACTCCACGGTTCCTCCTGAAGAGAAGCAGCGTCTCCGGGCTGCCCTGGACCAGCTGCAGGCCCAGCACCAGGACCGGCTGCAGAGCTGCCAGGTACTCATAATAACCACTGATGTGCATGTTAAAGGGATAGTTTGCAGGTTTTTGAAGTGGCGTTCTATGAGTTAGTTATGTATAGTCAGTATGTTAGCTTCATGAGATCCAGGTCTGCACGACCCTGTTATGAAAAACCAGATGGAAGTCAATAGATGCCTACCGCAAGTCATGGGGACATCAGAAAAACGAGAAAAAAAGGCCCACATAAGAAAAAAAAAGAAATCAGTTTAAATGTACTCTATATTTTTAATATTTTCACTGCTTTACTTTGCCATCAGACAGCGCTTTCATTTGGAACTACATTTTATCTACCTTGCATTGCAACCGCAGAAAGTCAGACCTGAACAGCTGATGAGCGGAGTAATACAATGCGAGGCTCAGTTGAGTTTGTGCGTAGGAATACAGAAGTTCCACGGTTGAGAAAATGTAGTTCCAAATGAAAAAACGCTGTCTGACGGCAAAGTAAAGAACTGAAAATATAAAAAATATAGCATACTTTTAATCTGATGTATATATTTTCTGATGTGGGCCTTTTTTTCTGTGGCTAAAATGTGTTTTTCTGATGTTCCCGTGACTCGCAGTATTGACTTCCGTCTGTTTCTTCATAACGGGGGCTAACACACTGACTATGCATAATAGAACGCCACTTAAAAACCTCTGAAATATCCCTTTAAGTCTACAGCAGGGCCTCCTGAGCTGCCTTATGCACGCTGATCTCTGAATCTCTGATTTCATTTATATTTTAGTGATGGGGATAAACGAGTCCTCACCTTTTTTCTTGGTATTTCCTGAAAGTTAACCGACTGCTCCTGCTGTAACTGTGTCTCCTAGGACCGCCTGAGGAAGTCTGAGGCTCTGAAGGACGAGCTGACGAAGTTCCTCCACGAGCACGGGAGTCTCGGTGCCTGGCTGGAACAAAATGAGCAGGAGCTCCGCTCCCTGGGGGAAGGAGAAACCGATGCACAAGGACTGAAGGGCAGACTGGAGGAGCACAGAAAGGTCATATCAGAATGGACATTTCTCTATGCATTGTTTTATGTTGTTAATTCACCTTTTTTTAAATACTTAGTGTACCCACAAACACATGTGAGTTTATCATTCATATTTACCATGCTGCAGATTCTCCACCAGAGGGAGCTGTTATATTGGCTGCACCTGTGTATTTGCTGAGAAATGCATCAGAGCGCTCTCTGCTTTTTTGACATTTAATTATCCGACTGAGTTTCCGCACTCAGTTTCCATCCATCCATACGCCCTGACGTGCCCTCATTTACACTCACACAATCACACACTCATCTGAGAAACTCCACTGGAGTCTGGTAAAGTCTGGAATTGTGAGTCTGGTAAAGTCTGGAATTTTAAGTCTGGAAAAGTCTGGAATTTTGAGTCTGGTAAAGTCTGGAAAAGTCTGGAATTTTGAGTCTGGAAAAGTCTGGAATTTTGAGTCTGGTAAAGTCTGGAATTTTAAGTCTGGTAAAGTCTGGAATTTTGAGTCTGGTAAAGTCTGGAATTTTAAAACTGGAAAAGTCTGGAATTTTGGGTCTGGAAAAGTCTGGAATTTTGAGTCTGGAAAAGTCTGGAATTTTAAGTCTGGTAAAGTCTGGAATTTTAAGTCTGGAAAAGTCTGGAATTTTAAGTCTGGAAAAGTCTGGAATTTTAAGTCTGGAAAAGTCTGGAATTTTAAAACTGGAAAAGTCTGGAATTTTGAGTCTGGAAAAGTCTGGAGTTTTGAAATGGAAAATGTGTAGAAACCCTGAACTGCAGAACAGCTGGTCATGATCATGCTTTCCATTAACACTTTTTTATTAATTCATGTAATCTTTCAGATAGACATACTGCACATATCTGCATGAATTTGTCCCAGACTGACCTGTAAATGTGTCTTGTGCTTCCAGCTCGCTGAGGATATAATTTGTCACAAGGCGGACCTGCGATTCGTTTCCATCTCGGGTCAGAAGGTTCTGGACTCCGTCCAAGGAGCTCTGGAGCAAGCGGGCGGTTCAGACGCGGCTCTGGACGGCACCAAGCAGCTGGTGACCGACAAGCTGCAGGACGCTAACCACAGATACACAACGCTGCACACCAAGGTGAGGCAGAGTACGCACTGTTAGAAAACATGCTTCCTTCACACACGTCTGTCCTGAACTGACACTGAAGTTTGCTGGTGTGTGCAGTCGACAGAGTTGGGCGGCCGTCTGTCCGGCCTGTTGGAGCGGTACCAGCAGTACCAGGATGAGGTGGTCTCCGTCCACTCCTGGCTGAGCACTCAGGAACAGAACCAAAGCATAGCCAAGCCCAGCGGGGACACAGACCCCCAGAACCTGCAGAACACGCTACGACAAGTACAGGTGAAGCACACGCCACAAACATTAACATCAACAACCTGAGGGCAGAACAAGAGCAAGGAAACATGTTGTTCATGATCCGGGCTCATTGACAGTCATGTTTCTCAGCTGCTACATCATGTGGAGTTCTGAGCAAAAAACTTAAATTGATTCAAGAAATGAACATCTGGAAAAAGGGTAGAACACTAAAATGGAAAGTATGAGGGAGCCTTGTCTTGTTTTAAAATTATTCCTCAGCTGAATCTCTTTTAACATTATTCCTACCCTTTAACCCCTATTCTATCTGTGCGTGCGTGCGTGCATGTTACACGTGCACACACGTGTTAATGTGTCCGGGACAGAGGGGCGGTCCTTGGTTTTTATCTTATTTTATTTAAATTTTTAGTTTTGGTATTTTAATTTATATATATGTGTTCTGAATCCTGTATTTTGTATTTTGGAATTTACTTTTTTTTTGTATGTACTTTTTGTTATTGTTAAAAAAAAAAAAAAAAAAAGTCATGCTTTTGGTTGTGAGCTTTGTGTTTTGGTTAAAAAAAAAAAAAGTGATCACAAAAAAAAAGCAATAGAGCTTGGCAACCGACGTCACGGCGCAGTGCATTATGGGAACGGGTCCACCATGGGTGTATGATAGACTGGGGCACCCTCTGGAGCTCTGTGGTGTGACACGTGTGCAGTGTAACAGGAGCTGCGATGTTGGAGGGTCACTGCAGGTCTGTTGAGGCTTTCAGCAAGTGCAGATCAGATGTTACTGCGCATGTGTTGTACCCCGACAATATGACGCACTGAGGACTGGTGTCCTCTCCTCTGTCTCCCCTCCTTAACATGATATGTGAATGGAAAACACAACGAGTCCTTCCTCTCATGACTACTGTAGAAGTAACTCACTAACAAAGCACAGCCTGGTTACCGCACCTTGGCCCCTCACTCCCATCAGCCACTGCGGCGTGACGTCACGCTGCCGAGCTCTGCAGGAAAGACTTCATTAATTAACAGTGTGTCCTGTGTGTGTGGTCAGCTGCTGCAGGACGAGCTGGCCGAGCGCTCGGTGCAGCTGGAGAAGGTGAAGCGAGCAGGAAGAGATCTGGTCAGCACAGACGAGTCTCCTTCCCTTAAAGCCGTCGACATCCTCTGTGCTGCAGGTAACGTGTCTTAAAGTATCGCTCCCCCGCAGTCTTCATTAGGGATGGGACAATAAAATAAAAAGCTCACAATAAGTTGATCGTGGTGAATTTCCATTATCAGGGTAATCGTGAATATCCTCACAAATTAACTGCAGTTTATTACAGCAATGTTTTGTGAAAAAAGTTGTAATGTTTCGAGAAAAAATCACAATGTTTTGAGAAAAAAAGTTGTAGTGTTTCGAGAAAAGAGTCGTAATGTTTTGAGAAAAAAGTCACAATGTTTTGAGAAAAAAGTTGTAATGTTTTGAGAAAAAAGTCATAATGTTTTGAGAAAAAAAGTTGTAATGTTTCGAGAAAAGAGTCGTAATGTTTTGAGAAAAAAGTCGTAATGTTTTGAGAAAAAAGTCACAATGTTTTGAGAAAAAAGTCGGAATGTTTTGAGAAAAAAGTCGTAATGTTTTGAGAAAAAAGTCACAATGTTTTGAGAAAAAAGTTGCGATGTTTCGAGAAAATAGTCCCAACGAGTTGCGAAGAGAAAACAATTCACAATTTTATGAGAAAAAGTCCCAACAAAGCAGAATGTAAGGTAAAGTGATTCCAGTGTGTTTAAACATAATTTGTTGATTATCGTGAATCATTATTTTGGATAATCGTGACATAAATCGTCTCATGCCGAGTCTTAACCACAGACCACAGCTCCTGATCGGGCTGTCTCAGTGTGTACATTCAGTTTACACTGTTATCAGATGTAAAAACAACATGAGTGAATTAAAAGTTTTTATTTTGCCCTCAGATGGTTTGGAGAAGAGGTTTGGCTCCCTCTCTGCGTCGGTGTCGGAGCGGGCCGAGCAGCTGCAGACGGCTGTGGCTCAGTCGGTCAGCGTCCAGGAGGGACTGAAGGGTCTGCTGAGCTGGATCGACAAGCTGCTTCTGAGTCCTGGTCCGGTGGAGCCCACCGCACAGGCTGTACAAGACGCTCTGACACAGAACCAGGTAGGAGGAAACCCTGCAGGAGTCCTCGTGAATCACGATATTTCTAAAGATGCAAAAATGCAGCGCGAGAATGCAATGCATCACAACTACACACACATGCAAATTATCCGCTTAGCCATGTTCTATTTTCATCAAAAATAAGAATTCAATGTTTTTGATTTCCAATTTTAATGGCATCTAATCGCGTCTTTGCATTGACTTTATATGTAATTAATTCACGGGAATTAATTTATTTGCGTCCGGTGTGTACACGACATTAGTCAAACATATATTTTCGCAGGCGGAAGTCCACTGAAATCGAGATCCGTCCGAATATTTTTTTTCCCCTGCAAGAAGGTTCCACAGGGGTGCAAGCTTTCATAAGAACCAGCAAAATCAGTTTTTATACATTTCCGTGCTAATTTTTCAGACAAAAATCTGTGCACTTTTTTTAATTAAATTTTTCTCACGAAGCATACACACAAAACAATGTTACAAAATAATGTTACTTGACTGATCTCTATAGGAAAAGTAAAAAGCTGTGCAGCACTTCCATAAGAGAAACACTGCTGTGGAATTACATTGTAATTATAGTGTACATGGATCCCATTCATGTAAAATGTCTCCAGAGCAGTCGTTTGTCCACAGTTGTTATCCGTTTAGCTCCAAATTATATTTGACTCCCAGAGATTCAAACAGCTTGATCCATTTCTGCAGAAAAAGAAAATCGATTTACTGTCCTATTTTTCACAACCTCAGAGATCAGAGATTTCCAAGTAGAGGGAGGATCATCACCACTACACATCAACATCACACATGTTCTCCTCTTCTTTCCCCAGAAACTCCGGCAGGAGCTGCTGTCCAGGCAGGGCAGCGTCGAAGCGACGCGAGACTCTGTTTCCAAACTCCTCCAGAGCTCCGACGCCTCCACGGCCTCCGGCCTGCAGGGCTCTTTAGACGAGCTGACTCGGCGCTACGCCGCAGCGCAGGCCAGCCAGGCCGAGAGGGAGGCGGAGCTCAAAGGGCTGCTGCCCCGCCTGGAGAGCTACGAGCGCCTGGGGACCGACCTCCAGGTCTTCACCCAGAGCCGACTGAAGGCCCTGAGCCCCGCGGGCCAGCCGGACCGCAGCGTGGACGACTACAGGCAGACCATCGAGGTCAGCGGAGTCTCGCGATTTCAGAGTTTTAAGACCTCAGAGGAGCAGTCGTACTTGTCGGTCCGCTCAACACGTTTGTCCCCCGTGTGTCTCTTCTCAGGAGGTCCGGTCCGAGCTGGAGCAGGAGGCCGGACAACTGAAGTCCTTCTGCAACATCGGCACCGAGCTCAGCCAATCAAAAGCCTTCAGTAACACTCAAAGCTTATTGGATAACGTCAAAGGAGTGTCGGATGAGTTCAACCGGCTGGAAGACAACGTCAACGAAAGGTAAAAAAAACAGATGTGCTTTTTAATTAATGCAGCTATAAATGTGAAGTCTTAACAATCAGTCGTAAATAGATGATGACTGACGAAGGTTTTATTACCATATTACAGAAACTTCCTTAAATCTTAAATTAAGATAGGAAGAGGCTAAAATAGGATTTTACCCAATCTGCTATTACAGAAGAAAATCCAAACTAACTTTAGGAATCCTAAATACTCAATCCAACATCGGTTATTGTTACGCTACTTTTCTCATCTCGCAGACCTAAACAACTTTGTAACCGTTGTTTTTCTCATTAAAACATACAAAAAAACAACAGGCGCTTAACTTCAAGACAGATGAGTTAAAAGATGTTGGTAACATCGGTAGAGAAATCCCAAAAGGTTCTTTTTGTGAAATTTACAGTAACGCTAACTGTAACCAGCTGTCAAAAAGAAAATAAGTTCACTGACAAGTGACAGGAAGAGGGAGGCAGCTCTGATTGTGTAAAAGCAATAAAAGATCAGATGTATGGATTAAATGATTTATCTAACACTACCTGAGAGTTATCCTAAAGTTTGGAGAGTTTGTTTCATATTTTGGGAAGTCAGGATTCCTGTCTTATGTTACGATAGGAACATTGATTTTGGAACCGTTCATCTGTAATGGCTTTTTTTCCTAAATCGGAAAATCATAACCCTAATCACCATGGTTACCAAACAACACAGAGAACATCAACATCGAGATAAGATCTGCCCAGAGAAATTAAATCTCTATGGATCTGCCACGTTTCTGTGGTTAATAAACACAGATGAAAATCAATGTTCCGGTCTTTAACATGGTGAGACATATTTGTACCTATTAATATCACATAAAAATGGGACTAACAGGAATGATTATCTTAAAAACAAAAGCTTTTAACAGCCTAAATCTTTTTTAATATCCCCTTCTTGTCAATAGTGCAGTTTACCATAAATGACACAAGAGGGCACCAAATCCAAAGCTGTCAGAAATCTATGGCTCATTTAGTTTTTGATGTTGAAATATTCCAGTTTGACTGACAACGAACCAGATAACCTTCAGAGTTGAACTTGAAAATTAAGATTTGATTAGATATGATATGATAGACCTACTTATAAAATAAACCACGGCGACAGGCTCTGAAGAACAGACGACGCCGCTGGCATTTCCTAAATTTATTTTCTAAATTTGTAGCCTTCACGGACCACCAGTTGCTATGCCGACCCTGTCTGACGTCGTTTCAGTGTGTGTGTGTGTGTGTGTGTGTTTATAAATACCACCAGTCTGCTGCAGATTTATTGGATTATACTTGCGTTTGGTCAGCCAGTCGCATAAGAACATCCAATATAGGTTGTTTTATGGACACATTATTATCAATATGTCCTGATCAGATATTCAGAAGAATGTGATCAATTATCTATAATCTGAAACAGGTGTCAATAGGATGTTAATAGAACATACTGTACATGATGTAGGGGATTATTTACTGTGTTGCATGATGCTTTCACAGCAGTTGGTTACTCGTGTGTGTGTGTGTGTGTGTGTACTAAATGAGCGGGCCTGTGCAGTGCTAATATAAGCAGGGTGGACATGGCTCATTGTCCGTCCTATAAACGGCCTCCTCGGATGACTCCCAGCTTTGAATCCCGGGGGGGGAAAAAATAGCAGCATGATAATGATCCCGCTCCATGCCAGAGCACTTCTCAGAACTGTTGTGTGTTCGGGGCAGTCAGCACTTTTACAGCCGAGAGGGAGGGTCAGCGCTGCGTTAACGCTGTCCAGTGTGAACCTTTAGAATAACAGTCCCTGTCAACAGTGCTTTGTGTAGGCAGGGGACAATATGAAAATGTAATGTCACGATTATCCTGGCCAAAATAATTGAGATTCACAATATTATCCCGATAATCAACGAAATATGTTTAA
>JAOVVB010234134.1:0-10000 GCA_028570985.1 Heterobranchus longifilis | reverse complement strand
GATTCCCAGCCAGGCTCGATTCCCGTCTCTGTGTGCATGGAGTTTGCATGTTCTCCCCGTGCTTGGTGGGTTTCCTCTGGTTTCCTCCCACAGTCCAAAGATAGGCAGGTTAGGTTAATTGGCGTTCCCAAATTGCCCATAGTGTGTAAGTATATGTGTGTGTGCCCTGCAATGGATTGGCGTGCCCTAAGTCTCCTGGGATAGGCTCCAGGCCTCCCTTGACCCTGAATACAGGATAAACCGGTATAGAAGACGAGTGAGAGCATTGAACATGAACCTAACATATAGTGCAGCCTTTTCAATCTAACTATAATCCATCAATCTCACAATACTCTCACAGAGTATAAACTGACTTATTTGATATATATATATATATATATATACATATACAGTATATATATAGAGAGAGAGACAAGAGAGCAGGGTGTGTTTGGGTGCTTTGGGCCTTATCCACATGTCTTTGTACAGGTATTTTATCCTTCCATCCAGTTGGTGTACTGTCGAGTAGATGAGGCAATTTAGAGATTTTAAGACTAATAATATCTATCCTAGAATGAGCAAAACATTCAATTGAAAATGAGATGACACCTGCCAGCCAGGGAGGCTAAATGCTATTACATTCTTCTTCCAAAACACGTGACGCCTGCAACTGCATCATTTTGAACTTTTGCCCACGTGTGCGCAGACAGACGGCTTCGCACGATGCCTTAGTGTCGCTATAATTGATGTGAGAGTGCACAGCCAATCTGCGGAGAGCACGGCCAATCCTCGACTCCCAGCTACCAACAACTACAGCATCAACACGGTTCCGAATTCACAATCACCACCGACCTGGATCATGACTCGAGGGATGTGTGTCCCTGGCACAGACTCTAATATATCTAAAACTTATAGTCAGTCATGGCTGATCACTGAAAATTCCTGTCACTGAAAAAACCGATAGGTGCATCTTCTTGAGAAATGGAGGTCACGCTCCACCTGTTTTCTTTCTTCTTTTACTGTTAGCTATGAATAGACTAATTGTGCAATACAAATACAGAATTCCTATATGAGAGCTTTGATGAGGACTCTCACAACAAGAAACCGCTGTTTGCTCAGTGCCTTTATCAACCATAAAAAGAAAACATTTTGTTGTGGTTTTGTCGCTCAGTTTATAGGCACTAAACACGGTACTTTCATAGGCACTAAACACGGTACTGGACAAATCTTGGTCTCCTGGGTGTGGGACAATCAGACGTTGTGTCAACATGCTGTTCCTAGTTTATATCAATTAGTGGCAATAAAAAACTATATAACTATTATTATTATTATTATTATTATGTGATTTGGATGTTGTGATATGTTTCAGTTTTCTACATCATTTGTTTAGCATTTTAAAGTCAAGTTGCTGTGTTTTAATTTGGAGCACAAGAAAAACTACAATGATGTAGAGATTGACAAAAAAAGACATTTCTACAATATAAAAATATCTATATTTCTACACATTTCATGTACATTAAATTCTATGATATTATATAGTGATGTATCTACAAGTTTTACCTTAGGAAAGTAGAAGTACATCAGAAGTACAAAAGTGCGAACAAAAAACTGATCAGTGAAAGAGAAATGGAGAATATTATAAATAACTGTACTGGGGTTTTTTTTGTATTTGGGTTGTAATTATTTTAATTTGCTTTCAGTTTATTCATTTTTTGGGATTCTTGACTGCTACCACAGGCACCACCCAGTGCCATGATGAATAAAGAGAGAGAGAGATCAAACGGGTCATAAGCTAGTTCTCGTTGGAGAACACACTCATGCCCTCAAACTAGGCCTATTTTTAGACACAATCTTTAAGGCATCAAGAAAACAACAAGTCTTTACAACCCATACGACTGACTTACAAAGGCATACTGTAGCGGAGCGTATCTTCTGCACTCCGTTTCAGGGGAATTTAATCAGCAAGGCCATGTGTGCATGACGAGAGCCAATGTTTGAGACTACGCAAGGTACCACTATTGGGCACTACCAGACAGCAGAGTCATACAGCTTGTGAATTCCTCTCATACCTCTTCTAAACTACACATTCGTCCTAGTAATAATAACACTGGGATTCAGAGCTGAAGAGCGAATTTTTACGTCTGGAGGAGGACTATGAGAATGGAACTAGGTCAAATTCCTTGGCTCAAACCTGAATGCTTTATAAAGGATAACATCAAAGAAGAACGCAGTTGATCTGGTGCAAAGACATAACAAGCACACTTCTAAACCTAGACTACACGTGCTTGTATCGCGTAAGCATGAGCTCACATACTATCTTTAATAAAGACATTTTATTGTCATTGTAGTGATGAACTGTTTGGTAGATCTCAAAGACCAGCAGCAATACGGACAATGTAAGAATAATCACAAGGATGAATATTATAACAATATATATGCAATGTAATACATGTGCAGTGGAATCTGAATAACTAACCTAAAAGCATGAGTAATTTTTAAAGGTAAAGCCATGTTCTTGTGACATCTCAGGAGACTAAGTGAGAGTTGATGAGAGTTCATGTTATATGTTTTTACATTATGATTCCTGGAGTATGAAGGGAAAAGTATTCATTGGAGAGCGTATGATATGAGTGATGTCATTCACTAGCTGCACTCCATCACCAAATAAAAGCACTGAAGCAGAAACCTTACTGCATTAGCATGAGAGAGACCTTGATCCCCGGTCTATCCCTAATTCTCTCAAGGAAAAATTCTAGCTTTTGAAATCCAATTATCATTTATCATGTCTACTACTTTCAGCTCCTGATTAATTTACAAAGCCCCTTCAATGGCACTTTAATTTAATTTAGCGTGTTGTTGGCATTTTAATGTCTTGTAAATCGATCTTTTTATTTATTAACAAATACACTCATATAACACTCAACCATAACATTAAAACCTCAAACATTAAAAGTTAGAAGTCAAACCTTTGGGTGCTGTGGGTTGCAGGGTGAAGCCTCCATGGGTCGGCCTTGTTTGTCGGGCGTATTCCATGGATTGTACAGTAATTCTATTTACTAAGCATCTCAGAGTATGAAACCGCTGCTAAATGGCCAAAAATACTTAGAGTGACGCAATTCTGGTCCTACTTTTAGGAGTAGGAGTAAGAGCGATTCATTATAAAATAGGAAATCATTCCTATCTCCACCAAAATGTAGGAGAGCTCCAGGTGTCCTAACATGTTAAGTCATTTTGATTAGATTATGACAGTCCTACGCAGATCTATTATATTATATCTAAAAGTAAGAGTAGGAAGCTTTATAAATGACATTTATGTTCTACTCTAATTTATCTTCTGATCTGACTGAGGAATCAGACTCATTCCATGCTTACTCGACAGCCACTTTTTCAACTTAAGCGTTTTTGGTCAAGTATGACCTAAAACCCATTCATCTGCTCAACCGTCCATTACTTAAAACCTTCACTGTTTATGTTTTTAATAATGTTTAATTAAACATTATCGAACCAAATATCCAAATGTTTTAATTCATCAGAAGTTTCAATTAAGTGTTTGCGTCCTGTTTAACAGAGTATGATAATATCTAAGAAATATTTGGCTAAAAACTCGTTACAGCTACTGCAAAAATTTACTGGCAACCTGCGTGATCTAGAACCCAACCACAGCTGTTTGAAGGTGCTGGGACTTTAACAATGAACAAGAAAAGAATATGAACAAGGTTAAATCACCCACATGGTGACATGGGAAAAAAATGACATGCAAACATTCTGACTCTGAGATCCTGTCTGTGACGAATACAAACAAGGAAGAGAAAAGAAGAAATAATGTAATGTCACTAATGCAATACGAGCTAGCTTGCCGGCATTTAGCAATTTATTTAGCAGTTTATTGGGCTTTAAAAATAACTAATAAACAAAGTTGAAATAATTTATTTGTGATTCTTTCGTGTACGTCACCGTGGTCACTATGGCTATTATCGTGCTCTGTGGTACGCTGTTTGACATCACAGGCTGTTTGGTACTGTAGCTTGGAGACAGCACTATTAGAACAACATTAACGCCATAAATAGAAGCAGCAGATGTTCTAAATAATATACCCTGTGAGAGTGAGAGAAAGAGTGAGACAGAGAGAGAGGGTGAGTGAGAGAGAGGGTGAGAGAGAGAGAGTGTGTGTGTACTTTACAGATGACCTTTCATTATGACAGTGCTGTCACTATCAAAACTTTTAAATTATCAATCAAATTATCTCTGATCTATGTGTGTGTGTGTGTGTGTGTGTGTGCGTGCACCTGGTTCTTCAGGATAAGAAGATATAGGATACGTCAGCCCAAGTTACCATTAACATCAATGATTAAAGCCTTTCTACTGCCTTTCTTCATCCAAATGCATCGCAGTGCACGTGGTAGAATGGGCATCACATACTGTATAACACTCTCTCTCTCTCTCTCTCTCTCATTTGGATGATCTTACTTCTGCTAAAGCCCTTCACCATAACCAACCGAACACAGAAGTACTAATCATGGAATATAAATGATCATATGCTGACATAAGCATATCTAATTACATTTATTCATTACCTGTACATGAGATTTATCCAAAGTCATCTGAAGCCCAATACAAGCATCAATATAATGCTGTATACAGTATATCAACATATAACCGTATATATGTATGTTTCATTTGTAATATTCATAACCTTGAATTTCTCATCATCCTTAACACATCTTCCTTCTTTTCTCAATGACATTCACTTACAAGGTAAAAGGGTAAAATGAATACATGAGCAAGTTATCACAACAAGAAGGGCTTAGTGTAAACACTGGAAGTATCAAACCCTCTCTCACACACACACACACACACACACACACACACACACACACACACACACTCACTCCCTCACCTCCCCCTTCTCTTATAGTCCTCATCACTTCAACTCAGACAACAATGGCTCCCAATAGACTCCCAAACCAAGTCAGAGTGAACGCACCCCTGGTCCTTTTAAAAGCCTCTCACATGGACTGGTGAATCCCGCAGGGTCTGGCAACCTGACACTTCAAATACCTCTTATCCAATAAATGTTCCCAAAGATAAGGGTAGAGAAACAAAGGAAGCATAGAGGAACACCAGAGATGGGTGTGTTAAACGACAGGGATGAGTAAACAGCTGACAGCAGCGAAATGAAAGTAAGCGCTTACTGTAAATAAAGACATATTTCAAACAAGGGTTGAGGTTTGGGAAAGATCTTCTTTAGATGGAATTACATTTTCAGACACTGAACTCAATATGGTGTGGGTGTCTGTCTGGTATTTTATTAGGACATGATTACGAATGTTATTACTCATGTTACTTTTAACAGTGTTTGATCTGTCTTGACCCTTTTTGTTTGGTCTGTACTTCCTGTTTGGACGTTTAAGCTGTGACCCACACAGCGGTACTTCCCTGCTTTATGGCTAGTGATACTTTTGCTCCATCAGCAGTGAAACCTCTGGTGAAATATGCACTGAGCTGTCAGTATTTACAGACACAAATCTTTATACATGAGTGACAAATTAAAAGAATAACTGGTGGTCGTGCTATACTGCAGAGATATGTCTCGGTATGGTTTGGCTTTACAGCGTGACAACAATGGCCCTCGGGTTCTGCCTCTGTGCCTTTTATACAGGTGCAACAATGGTGCAATATTCCTGCTATGAACAGGCTGTGTGAAAGGGACTAATGACAGGGACCTCCCTGTAATCCCCTATTGGGCATCTGATTCCAGGATGGTCGAATGACAAGTGTACAGTTTCACAGTCCAATATATTGCCAAAAGTATTCGATCCTCTATGAACATGAGTAACATCCAATTCCTAATCCAGAATATTTAATATGATATTGGCCCACCCTTTACAGTTATAACAGCTTCAACTCTTCTGGGAAGGCTTTCCACAAGATTTAGGAGCGTGTTTATGGGAATTTTGACCCTTCTCTAGAAGTGCATTTGTGAAAAGGCCTGGCTCACAGTCTCCGCTCTAATTCATCCCAAAGGTCTTCTATCGGGGTATCAACATCATATTAAACCCTATAGATTAAGAATTGGATGTTACCCAAGTTCATATTTTTGACTATAGGTGGCACAGTGGCATTGTCCTTTTGCACCTCCAGGGTCCGGGGTTCGATTCCCACCTCGGGTCTGTGTGCATCGAGTTTGCATATTCTGCCTCCTTTACTTTATCTTCAAGCGGAATTCAAGCGCTCCTGGGATATTTATTAATGATGGATCTAATAATTTTAAAATGGATATGTGGCCAAAAAAGTGTGACATCTTTTTGAAGGCTTTTAGAAGACCATATTTATATTTGCATTACTTGTGGCCTACTGTGTATGTCAAAACAGTTCAGTTGATAGGAAATCAAGTGAGAGTATATATCAGTATATATATAGAATATGTTTTGCTGTTCATCGCTTCCAGCTCCACTGGCTTTCTCACTCTCTGTTAATGATTGAAATAAAAATTATAAATGATATTGACATAATTGTTCCAAATACGTCAACAGGAAAGACAGTTTATATATGTATAAGAGTAGCTACTAAACGCGTGATAGTCTTCGGCCCTCCCGACTGAGTGGTAGTAGTAGCCTTAATGTGGGAGCCCCCTAGTGACAGGGAGGAATTGGCTACGACTAAAATTAGGGAGAAAACCTAATGCTTAACTCATGGTTAAGTTTTATGTGCTAGAGTGTATTCTAAAAAAGTGTAATCTGTTGATTTATATATGCAGATTTATTCTGCTGTATGCAATACTGTAACCTTAGGTACTATTGTAACTTTACGCTTGATTTCACAACATTTGGGATCAAATAGAATTTGCTGTAAATCTGATGCTACCCAAGCTATTGTTTTAAGAGGTCGGTCTCCAGTTTCCTCAGAGACTTACCACAGAGTTATATCAGCCTCAAGCCGTCTCACACACATTTCACACCCCATCCTGCTCTTCTCCCTTGCCTAAATCCCCCATGAAGCTTTCTAACAGCTGGAAGATTGATGCAGATCAGATGAAGTAGAAAGCAACGAAAGAAAGAATGGGGGGAAAAACAAGCAGGAATATAAGAAGACGAGAGAGAGAAAGAGAGAAAGAGAGAGAAAGAGAGCACAAAACATAATAGGCCATGGCTAGCCCTTTTTAGTAAGTTCAGTGTGCTTCTTCCTGATTGACCTTCTGAAAGTGCAGCGAGTCAATAATACGTCACTTCACTAATCAAATATGTGGCTCCGTGTTGATTATCTGTCCAAACCGATTGAAAAGGCCTGCATCGTTCTCGGCTGACACTTTGTGCCCCTTGATTAAAAATTGGAAGTTATAAAAATTACAGCTGCAGAGAAGAACCACTATCTGCATTAACCCCTGCTTGTCACTTATTATTCACACATCTCATCACTCCATTTTGCTGATTTTAAATTGAAAGTGTATAAAAGTCTTCAGGAAAAAACCTTACAGAAAATGATTTATATACTGTATCCTGATAATAGTTCATCACTTCTTAGCTTATCTGAGAACAAATATAAATCCCTGTGTCGATTTGCATAGAATTATAACTATATAGACTTTTATAATAATTAATAATCATTTCATTAAATATTGCTTAACTATGATATACTGTATATATTAATCTGACTTAAGCTGCAGGAAAATTAAGATATACAGTACTCTATTACAAAAATAACAGGTCCTAACATGAAATTACACTGCCTGACCAAAAGCAAAGTTCAAGATTTGGTTTGTCCGTCTTTAGCTTTGATTGCAGTGGAAAACGTTGTGGCTATTTCATGTGTGGCTCCCAGAACCACCGTGACCTACTGAAGCAACCCCGGATCATAACACTGCCTTCAGAGGCTTGTACAGTGGCCGCTATGCATGATGGGTGAATCACTTCATGCACTTCGCTATTACCCTCAGCAATGGGGTTCATCTTAACTCATCGGACCACGTGACCCTTTCCCAAACTAAAGCCGTGATTTCTACTGTCAATTTTATTTTTATGATGCAACTTCATCAAGCATTTAAGTGATCTCTATTCATGACCACTTTTCTGCCACTGCCCTGACAGGTTTTATTAATGTGTTGATGCAGGACAATAATTTGACCCTTGTAAAAAGGGTCAGTGTATAATGAGCTATCATGAATAAAAAAAACAACAACTACCAAATACAGAAGAAAATACACTTAATTCTGCACTCTATCCTTTTTCACATTTATGGACTATACTGTAGGTCCTTCTCTTTTAATTTGCATTAACAAAGTTTGTAATTCAACTTTGATTTAGGGTCAAACATTACAGATGGTTTACACTAAACAAAACCTTTGCGCGCGCACACACACACACACACACACACACACACACATACACACAAAGTCTTGTTACCACAGTAAAAAAATCCAGCTCAGGAATTCTGCCAATCAGGGCATCGGCAGTTTTGTGTGCCCGCCCACATACAGAAGCGGAGCAGCGGAGTACGCAAAACAAAATGAAACAGTCAACAAATGATTTTTGAATCAAAGTGAAATCTAGGAACCTTTTACAGTGATGTATTTACTGATGAAAAATGAGTCACTCTGTTGCACATCTAAGCTAATAAACTCCTGTAAACGCAGATACAGATATATCACTCACAGTCGCAGGAGGCCAGGAGCCTATCCCAGGGAACTCGGGGTACGAGGCAGTGTCAATCCATTTCAGGGCACACACACACACACACACGCATGCACACACTCATTCAAACACTACAGGGGATTTGGAAACGCCAATTAGCCTAATCTGCATGTCTTTCCACTGTGGGAGGAAACCGGAGTACCCTGAGGAAACCCACCAAGCACGGGGAGAACATGCAAAATTTCATACACACGGGTGAGAATTAAACCCTCGACCCTGGAGGTGTAAGGCTGAAATGCTAACCACTACACCACCGTGCCCTACAATACAAACTATTACTCTCCAGTAGTAAAAAAAAATACAGCATGATCCAAAAAGATCTATAGGAGAACCTTACAACTAGAAATGTTACTGTACAAATTATGCCACTGGTGTTCACTTGTACAGTATGTCTACCATGAAACTTCATCAATGTTTTCCCTTTCCCTGACATTTACACTGGAAAAGTCAACAGCTCACCACTGGTGAAACACACCCAAGCAACCGTCTATATTCAGGCAGAGACAAGCCACGAGCTAGCCACATCAACCACACCGGGAACTAATCATTAAAGAATGCGAAATGACAGTTAAACCCTTTTTGAGCCATTTATGTCTTAGCTCTGTCTAAAAGTTCAACGGTGGTCAAGTGAAAACCAACTTCTCATATAAAATTCTCCTAATTCCCTAACAGGTTTTTCTTCATTTACACATGTCTAAAAGTTTATAACCAGAAGAGAGTTATATACTGCATGTCTCAGAAGCCTGGCCCGTGTCATACCTCTCGGCTCTTCTCCAGCTCGGCCTGCAGGACCTGCTTGGCCACTTCCAGGTCCTGAAGCTTCACTTGCATCTCCTCGTTCTCCTGCTCCAGACGACTCCTCTTCTTCTCTACTGCGTCCAGCTCATTGTGCAAGCGGATGGACACATCCTTGGCCACCTGGAATATGCAAATCGTGAGAATGTGAGAAAAAGATTTCGAAATAATAATTTATCATCTGGTGTAATTACAGATTTCCAACTCATTTTCTTGCTCTAACACACACTTTAGCTTAGGAAGGGCTGATTAGATGAATCAGGTGTGTTTAAAGCAGAGAAACACTAAGGTGTCCAGGACAGGGGTTGGGAAGCTGTGATTTCAAGAAATGAAACCACATTATAGAAATGATGTGGAAGTTGGTCAACTGACTAATGTGCAGCTGCAGAGATGAAACACGAGCTGTAGAAAAAACACTTATTGTTAGTTGCACAATCCAATGGTATATGACTTTTGAGTCACACATGACTGTCTGTGTGTGTGTGTGTGTGTGTGTGTGTGTGTGTGTGTGTGTGTGTGTGTGTGTGTGTGTGTGTGTG
>JAOVVB010234133.1:0-10000 GCA_028570985.1 Heterobranchus longifilis | reverse complement strand
TATCTTTATCTTTATCTAACATTATCTTTATCTTATCTTTATCTTTATCTAACATTATCTTTATCTTATCTTTATCTTTATCTAACATTATCTTTATCTTATCTTTATCTAACATTATATTTATCTTATCTTTATCTTTATCTAACATTATCTTTATCTTATCTTTATCTAACATTATCTTTATTTTATCTTTATCTTTATCTAACATTATCTTTATCTTATCTTTATCTTAATCTAATATTATCTTTATCTAACATTATCTTTATCTTATCTTTATCTAACATTATCTTTATCTTATCTTTATCTTTATCTAACATTATCTTTATCTTTATCTTATCTTTATCTTTATCTTTATCTAACAGCTGTCTGTTTCTGCTCCTGACTGCTCATAACTCCCTGAAATATTACAAACTGATCCGCTGTCCAAAAATAACGAAAATGTCCGGTGTTTTGTTTTTGGAGACGCAACTAATGTTCACTGACAAACACACTGCATTTCCTTTGACTCCTTCATAATAAAGGTCCACTCCAGTTAAATGCTTTTATTGTGAAGGAGCAGCAGCAGGAAATGTCCGGTGTGCATCAGTGGTAACACATATGAAGTACACAGCGCTCTGCATGTTGTAATAAAATATTGATACTTGGTGCCAGAGTATCGATAACGTGTTGCAAGAGGAAGTACGACGATATATCGCTGAATCGATTTTTTGTCCCACCCCTTTTATTGGCTGTTTCACACCATCACTGGCTGCTGACCCCATCAGTCATCAGTCATCAACAACTGCTTGTGCAGACAGGAAATATAACAGCTACAGAAGCTTGGAAAATACCAATATGGGGCACTGAATTTCATGAAGTAAGTGTTTTTCAGGGCACAAATGACACAATAATTAGCTAGCTAGCACACCCAGGCCAGCCCCAGCAGCAGCAGCAGCACCCTTAGCTCTAATACTAACACGGGCAATTTCAAATAACTTATTAATAGATGGTGATATCATAGGAACAGTGATTATTTTCTTGTTGACTTTAGGCTCAACAATTTCTGAATTGAAAGCATTAGTAATACCAGCAGTTTGCAATATAATAGCCTTATAAGGTGTGCAGCACCATAGAATCATTTATGTCTTTTTTAGAGGGGTAAGGGATATTTTGCCTTCGGTCTCTAGTTTATGTTTGTAAAGTTTGCTGAGGCTGAGGTCACAACAACTCATTTTATACAGCGAGGTCAAGTTTTTAAAAAATGGTCTCACTAAAATGAAATGGTTACTATGGAGACTAACATCATGACACATGAATACGTCTTTCCAGTTTTACCCAGTTTATGTAATTCAAGACTGTTTATGGAAAAATTTGAAAAATGGCAATGCCACTTTTTCTCTGGCCAAAATGTAGCCTGACTTTGGAGCGTTATTTAGCACCCTTCCCAACAAGCCAGCAGGACATGGTTGGTACCAGCCTTAGGTTGTCTAGTTTCATGTGATACCAGTCATGGATGTAACATAAAACCTGGATACCGGATCCCAACATGGTGCCTATTCAGATCAAGGAGAATTGCTCGCCTTGTGCAACGCTAAAAACGTTTCCAGGCTTCCTGGTTTACTTGTTAATTTAATAACTTTTCAGTGAGGATCAAATACAGTTTCAGAGCCACTGAATTTTCATTTCAAATAGTTTTTTTATCATCATCGCAATATCAACTTGCACAATAAACACATTGCAAAAGACACTCAGTGATTTTGTGAGTCAGTAGAAAGAGAGTATCTGTAGAAAACTGCTCTTTAAAATCTAACTATCATTCTGTTTTTAAATGGAGCCTTTTGTGTTCAGTTCAATTTGTTCAATAAAATGTCAGAAAAAACTTCCCTTCAGTTTTTTAAAATTCAAGCAATGTGAACTGATAAACTATTTATTTATCACAAGTAATATCAGTATTGCAATATTCAACAACATTATCGTATATTTTCCTCATATTGTGCAGCCCTAATTCAGATTCACTTTTCCAATGCAATTATACAAGTTAAACAATACAAATCCAACTTATGTTATCCAAATTCAGATTTTTAATGCAACTATTCAAGTTGAGCAATTCAAATTAAAATATAAATTATTCAAATTCAGTTTCTAATGACACATATTTCTGTCCATATACTGCAACTTCTTTGATTTGACTACATCACTGAACATGAAATATATTAATGTATGCAGTTCTGTCTATAATCAGTATTTAATTACAGTTATTGTTTTACATAGACAAACACAAGTACAATTGAACTCATCAGATGGATATTGATTTTTCCAGAAATTGATGGGCGTGAAATCATCACACACCAGAGAAAAAAGAACGGGTGAGTATCGAGTACACGTATCAACAGAATGTATCACTCCTCAATCTTGTCACGTCACGGAAGTATCAATTCAATATCTGATTGTCTGTTTCATATCTCTCCAGCTTCCTCAGAATCCACTGAGTATGAACTCCAAGTTGATATCAGCATCTCTGACCTGGAGCTTCTCCAAACGGCTTTGAGAGAACTTTCGGATTTTCCTTTACCGATCGACAACAGAACTTCAATTTTGAGCATTGACACCACAACAGGTATCCTTTCATTCTGTTAACCCCATTGTTTGCCAAATTAAAATATATTTTATTTTTACCAGTAAACATGTCGTTAATTCTTGATGTTATGTGCTGCTGTTTCTTCACGCAGTGTGTACACCAGGCCAGTGCACATGTGAGGAGAACTATGCTTGGCCATTATTCTCCTGCCTTGTCTATGGCCCCTGTGACACTGTCGTTGGTGACACGTGTGGATGCATACAAGCCCGTCCAACCGATGGCCAGTACTGTCAGCTAAACAGCAGCACAACAGGTAGGCACAACCACAAGAGATCTCACTCAGTGCGTTTACATGCACAGTGAAGTCAAGCTATGGTTATAGCTCAATTAGGTCATTTAATTGGACTACTGTCGTTGTTCCAGTTCAACCAATGGTGTGACTTCATCACTCACTCACTCACTCACTCACTCACTCACTCAGTCAGCGACAGACTTTCCCATTTATAGGGCTGGTCCCCCAGCTTTGCTGCAGTCCAGCCAAAAATAATGTGTTTTTTGAACATTAAAGCATGTAAACATGTTCTGGTAGACACCCAAAATACAAGTATGAGCCTGGAAATTAGGATAATAAGTCCCCTTTAAATGCTGCTCACGCATGAAGTGATTAGTAGAACAATCTGATTAAAAACCAAAAAAACATGACATTCTGAAAAGGGCCAATCTCCATAAGAAGGACGTGCAATAATCAAATAAAAGTACAGAATTATTAGCAGGAAAATGCATTTTGTTACATTTTAAATCCTGGACTTGTATTTGTATTGAGTATTTTTTCTCAGTGTAGTATTGCTACTTTGATTCTTCCACCGCTGCTGTTCATTCATTGTTTATAATCCTGCTGCATTGAGGTCTGAAGAGGCCAAAATATGAGCTTCTAATTTCCTGCTTTAGTAAGTCAGCTGAAGAACTAACTGTTGATTCTACATTTGTTCGTGGTATACTATTCTGAATACAGTTGAAAGACTTAATGCACTACTCATCAAAAATGTGAATTTCAGGAACATTTGTGGGTAAATGTTTAGACCCCTATCAGTTTTGGATTGTAGCGCAATAACCATAGACAGTCAGTGCAAAAGGGCCTTAAACTGGCATTCTTTGTAATGACCATCAGGGGGCGAATCCACTAAGTTCATTGAAACATTTTGGTCGCCTAAAAACATCTTGTTCAGTGGTCAGCAGCACCTTGCTATGCAAGCTAGCATTAGCTAGTAACTTAAAGGAAAGTTTGCAGATTTGTAACCGGCTCCGTGTCACTGCAGCAAACAGTGCCAGTGCTCGGAGGGCTGCATTTAGCTTAGCGCCATTGAAACCACATCATCCTCCCCAGCGCCGCCTTCTTGTCCGATTATGCATTTCTGGCTCCAAAAAATCAAGATGGCGACAGCGAAATGCCAAACTTGAGGCTTCAAAACAGTTGACAACTGTTTTGAAGCCTCAAGTTAGGCTTTCTTTCTTTTTTTTTACTTTCTTGAATCATGAAACAAGGAACAAGGAACTTAATGGACTTAATGAACACTCATCTTCTAACTTGTGGTTTGAAATTCCTGAAGACAAGAATCTGAACCATCCAGTCAGATAAAACCCTTACCAGGTATTTTGATTGAAAAGATTACAGCTGTTCCACGTCATGTTCTGAAAGCCACCGCTTGGCATGAGAAATGTTTCGGTGCTTCACATGGATGAAGTCCAAATGACTGTAGTCGTGGTGTATTGTTAACACACGAGAGGCAGGGGCCTTATCTTACACCCGCACACAGCAGCACACAGTGCAAGTGTTATTGGTAGTTTGCAGCCGACGCAGTTGTCTTTTTCTCACCCAGCACCCTCGCTGTCTACCTGCACTCCTCTGTGCGCACACGGGTGTGTCGGTCTTAAAATTAGGTGTGGTCAGGCACAGTTTTGGCGTGTTGATATCTTGAGGCAGCAGAAAGCGTCTACGTCACTGACCAACAAAAACCTGGTCTGAAGTCCATGGCGGAGTATTTTTCTACTATTTACAGGACGTGATGCACAGATTACAGTTATATTCACGGCCCCGCTCTTAATTAACAGTCTGATTAATAGCGGACGGGTTGCGGGAGGATGAAATAATACATCATTAATGAAGAAAATATGAATTTAATTTGCTAAAATGTGAATATAGGAGAGATGAGAACAGATGTGTGCGTGGCTGTTGCTTATTACACACGAGGAAAAGCTGTCAGCAGGTAACTTCATCCAATACTTCAGAAGCTAAATGTTTATTTGTTTCCTCTGTCAAATTTATAACTACATCGTTTTCATTCTGTTGCCTAAATGTCCCACGACCTCTGCTGCAGTGCAACAACTGACATTTACAATTATTGAAAGCAGCCTCTCTAATCACTAAAGAAAACACTCATAAATCAATACAATACATAATTTAAAGAGCAATAACATACAGGGACTTACATATGGGGGGTTGAAAATAATTAGTTACAAGTTAAATAAGTGATCTGTGTCTCATATTCAGTCAGATGGAGGTGTGTGTGTGGGAGGAGACAGCGGAGGTCCGAGCAGATCCTTTTTCTCAGAATCAAACAGCTTTGCTCCTTATTTCCTGCTGTTTAAATATCAATGCGCTGCAGACACACCTGGCTCTTAAAGGGAATGGGAGGTGACATTCTGATTGTTTGAATTCATGTTACACCCAAAACACACCAATGAATAATTAAAATAAATACAACCCCTTTGTGCTATGTGCCTAATTTGTGTGTGTCCTCTAAATAGCAGAAGTGGAGTTGGACACTGTGCACTTTAGACCATGCGCTATAGATAAAACAGGGCCCATTATATTAAAAAGCCTCCATCAGGTTTCCTTGGAAAACACTGGCAGTGTATAATTTTTTTTAAAAAGTGTGTATTTACTGTAGAAAAGCAGCATCTTGTATTTTTAGTGTTTTGTTTTGTAAAGAATAAATTCTTCAGTTGTACTAGAAAATGTTATTAACGTATACCAGGCATTTAAAAATTGTAACTGCTGTTTCTTTTCTTCATCTTTACAGAGACAACAACACCACCACCATCATCACCTACTCCACCAGTCGGTACGCCTATAACACAGGAAATACCTGTGTGTGTGTGTGTGTGTGTGTGTGTGTGTGTGTGTGTGTGTGTGTGTTTCTGAAAATTGACACTGGCACACTAAAAATCAAGAAACTTGCAAATACATATGTCTGCCTTCTGAATGTTATCACTTGATTGAATGGTGTTACAGGTGGTTATCAGCCTCATAGATATGGGTGAATAGAGGCCTGCATACCTATTATTAGGTTCAGAATGCTGTTATTTATTCACACTCACAGTTTTAAACACGTGGTTGACATTATGGATTGAATCAAAGGTACTTGGTTATGTTTATGAAACAAAACTACTCTGTTAGGGTTAAGAAAACTTCTGGTTTGGGTTAAAATAAGTTTGTAACGTAACTTATTTTAACCCAATCTATATATTCAGGGGGACGTGTCCCCTTTCCGAGTTCAAGGGACTCCTTTGAAAATGGCAGTTTTTTTCCCTTGCCAAAATGTACCCTAACTTTGGAGCGTTGTTCACCTCTGTTCCCGACAAGCTAGCATGACATGGTTGGTATCAGTGGATTCCTTGAGCTCAGTTCAGACCGAAGATTTGCAACAAGACGAAACTGTTTTAGAACGTCGCAGTGAAAAGTTGCAGCGGTGTGAACTGACCCGTCTCACCTCGACTCACGTCAGTGATTCAACTCGTCAAATTGCCAGCGGCTGGTTTTAGAACGTACGGTATGTCACCTGTATCAACAGCCAATCAGCTCGTAGAGAAATCAGCTGGTCAAACTGTCTGAGGATGGAGGCACAACGAGAGAGAGAGAGAGAGAGAGAGTGACTAAATGGCACTTCCTCTCTTTATTCACTCATGGCCCGTTAGCGAGTAAAAAGCAGTGAATCAAATGTTATTTTCTTCATTTTCATCATTACTAGAAATAAAACTGTAGCTAGTATCTCATTATCACTATCTACATTCACATTGTAAGATGCTACAAATGATATCCAGCGAAGAAAAGCCGGAAAAGCAGGAAGTTACAACGAGAGTCGCTGCATTCAAGATGATGCACCGTCTCGCCTTGTTGCATTGGTTTCAGAACGTTGCAGACGTTTGGTCTGGACTGGACCTTAAATCTTCTAGTTTTGGATGATAGCATATTATATTCACTGTAGCTTTAATGGAGCCTGCTACAGCCTCTTAAATAAATCGCCGGGGGTCCCGCGGGTCTCATATTGGGGCCAATCGTAGACACGCCCCTGACGGGCTGCAGGTTGTAGTAGGTTGAGTTTAGAAGAGGAGAGGGAGGAATTTTATTTTGTGTGGTGTGTTAAATCTTCTAAATAAATAATGAAATGTTCTAAGTAAATAATGTTGAAATTGAGAAGTTTTTACTTATATTTACAACTAAATTTGTTTTATGACAGTACTGAATTCCAGGTACCAGTACCATTATTGAACAGTTCCCAACCCTTGTTATATCAACTGATAACCAGTGATGTCCAAATGAAGCTTCATTAGTTGTATTTGTTGACTCCACAAGATGGCGCTCTCTGTTTAAAGAAAAAGCCTCAAGGAATGGCAATTCAGTGTGTTTTCAACGTTTTGTAGAACAGAGAGCGCCATCTAGTGGGCTCAGAAAATAAAGAAAATGGTTCATTAAGCTTCATTTGGCCATCGCTACTGATAACGGCCATTAAATCAGCTGATAACATTCATACATAGACCACGCAACAGTTAAATTCAAGCAAAAGGGTTTGCTGAAAGATTAATAAATGGTGCATGTGGGCAACACATAGATAATTCATGTCATGATGACTGCACATAGAGAAAAGTGTTGTGAATATGTATGATGGTGGTAGATTTCTGTGATGGATTTTCTCCTTTTCTCCCCCACATTGATATAGACCTGGACCTGGACTTGACAATTAACCTCCAAATCTCCAACATGCCACCATCTGTCATTAATCACTTCAGGGACATTTTGACATTTTTCCCGTTTCCCTACACCGTCTCTCCCTCTTTAGAAATAGTTGACTTAAATTTCACCACAGGTAAGAACTTTTGCTGCTCATTTGTTTCCTTACATAATTTGTATGGCTGAGTTAATGCAGTCTTATCAAATAGTGTCTGGTTTGTATACCATTGCTTGAAGGTTTTTTTTCTTTTCTTTCTTTTTTAAAAGCATGCAATGCAAACTCCACTGGAGGACTGCAGTGTGAGTGTGAAGACCACTTTGCTTGGCCATGTATCAAGTGTGACATCTACGGTGCATGCAGTAATGCCATCAGTCAAACCTGTGGGTGCATTAATGGACTTCCTTCTGATGGAGAATTCTGTGAACCAATCACAAGTAAGCATTGCTATTTTGTAGTTGTCCAAATAAAAGCGGACTATAAATATAATGTTTTCCCCATAGAAATATAATTGGATTGAAAGGTCAGCGAGCTGTTTTCGATTTGTCGAGTACAAAAACAAATGGCACTTGTCAAGGTGACAACGCACGTGAGTGGGGATGTAAAGTGTGTCGCAGACTACACACTGGAATGGATGGCTGCCTGTCTCCTCCCGATGAATTAACTTTTATTAACTCAACGTTAATTAAGCTAACGTTAATTAACTTAACATTTATTAACTCAACATTAATTAACGTCTTCTAGCTTGTCCGGATCATTTTCTGTAACTAGCAGACGGATGTCTCGTTAGCTAACGTTAGCTAGCTTGCTAAGGTCTGACAGCCAGTTCTTTTCAATGGAACGGTACACATAAAAAATGGCCGCTGCTCTGACCATTCTGCTCCGTTGATTTGAATGGCCAATTTCATTTTTATGGTTTACCCTAAGCAGTAAAATGTGTATAATTAAATATCCAATGTTGCTCCACAGATGTCTCTCATTGTCCAACCCCGACTCCAGGTATGGGAACAAATGTGACTTTGTTTTGCAGAAATAAAGTTCAACAAAGTTTGTAGTCATTGAAGACACTAGTTGGAAAATAAAGAAGCATTCATTGATGCAGATCCTTTTTTTTTTTTTTTTTACAGTGATAACAACAACACCAATGCCGACAACAACACCAATACCGACAACAACACCAATGCCGACAACAACACCAATACCGACAACAACACCAATGCCGACAACAACACCAATACCAACCACAACACCAATACCAACAACAACACCAATGCTAACAACAACGCCAATGCCAACAACAACGCCAATACCAACAACAACACCAATACCAACAACAACACCAATACCAACAACAACGCCAATGCCAACAACAACACCAATACCAACAACAACGCCAATGCCAACAACAACACCAATGCCAACAACAACACCAATGCCAACAACAACACCAATACCAACAACAACACCAATACCAACAACAACACCAATGCCAACAACAACGCCAATACCAACAACAACGCCAATGCCGACAACAACGCCAATACCGACAACAACACCAATGCCGACAACACCAATACTGACAACAACACCAATACTGACAACAACACCAATACCGACAACAACACCAATACCAACAACAACACCAATTCCAACAACACCAACACCAACAGAGGGTATGACATAAACTGTAGAGAATGAAATGACATGTATCTCCAGAAATGGCTTCTTTGTGATCACAACTGTTTCTGTTGTAGAGAAGCAATCTTCGTTTACCATGGGCATGCCTTATGATGATGCATTCAATCTCCAGACCCACAGCGTTTACCAAGACACGTATAATGCTGTAAGTCATAATGTATCATTCAGGTTTGTCACAACGTTGATGCAATGAATGGATGTGATATTTGACCATGATGTAGAGCTGATAACAACCCAGCTATGTCCCCGTCTCAAACAGATTAATGAACAAAGTGTTGCGTCCATCCCGACTTATGCAGGAGTAGAGTCAATTGAGTTCCGGTAAGTCAAATTTTACTCTCCTTCTGAAATCAGTTATACCTTTCTGCTGATAGTTTGTTTGATTTCAGCTTTGTAGCATACTATTTTAGCATAATGCCAGGGTATTTGTGTTTAATATTTACACAAAAGAATGGTAGCAAATAGGTATTGACATGAAATTTTATAGATCTCCTCCCGACACATTTTAAAGTATGTAAAAAAATACTCTGCTATCATCGTTATTTTGTTAACGTTTTCCCACAAAATAAGTAAAAAAAAAATTTTTTTTTAAACTGAAAAGAGGCTGTAAGCACATCTACTCTTCTCCCTCATGAAGAAATTCTGGATCTGGCCTCAAGCCGCACCCACCACCACTGCCATGGTAATGCTAGTCCAGTGGTTCCCAAACCTTTTCTGCAGTTCATAAAAAAACTTTATA
>JAOVVB010234132.1:0-10001 GCA_028570985.1 Heterobranchus longifilis | reverse complement strand
GAGCTATTTTTGCTTTTCTCTTGTTTTTTTTGGTTCTATTTTTGTTTTGTGTAGATTTTGTTTGTGTTGTTTCCTTGTACGAGAAAACTACTTGGCAATAAAATGATTCTGATTCTGATTCTGATTTCTGTATTTCCACATGTTGTTTTGGGTTGATGTGTTTACATCACATCACTGCACTTTATTGTCTTTAAAGGACAAGTCTGGTGTTTTTCTACATTTTTCTTCTGTCAAAGAATCCCACGAAAGGAGCAAAGTACAGCAAGTAAACTCAACGCATTCTCATAAACGGGTCGTGTAATGAATAGGAAAATGTATGCACAAAAGTTTGCAGATATAATAGGTTTTCCGTTTTAAATACATGTGCCGGTCGCGTGATACACGCGTCATCAACGTTGTGATTAACGTTGTGAAACTGGACTAATTTGGTAGGTTTAAGCAACAAAAATACTATAAATTTGCAAATACGCATTAGTCTGGAACCTCTCAGTTCAGCGGCGCAGACCAAAGTACCTCTGGACGCAGTTGTGTAGATCTAACGCAGGAGGAAAAACGACGGCCTGGTCACAAACCTTCTTAAATTACAGCTAAACAGAACACTAAAATGTTTTTTAGGCAAGAAATATTCAATACAGTAACATAATCTTGATTGGTATTTTATCAGCATGGCCTAGTTTGACCGTTTGATGTGAATTTCGCGAGTTAACAGCGTCACTCTTTAATCCATAACACCGACAGTGCTTTGGCTTGGTTTTTGGCTCGACTGTATTCAAGATGTTGAAAACGTTTTACAGCTCAACAGAACACTTACATACGTTTCTGAAAACATTTGAAGAAAGAAATTGGGAATATAGTAACAGAATCTTGTTTCATATTTGATCAGCTTTATCTAGTTTGTCAATTATCGTTTTAAATCTGCCCTATATGAGATAAACAGCTGTGATTGTAAATCTGTTTGAATGGTGGAGTGGTCAGATCCTTTATACATGAATGAACGAAACATGAACTCACAGCACATAGTTCCCAGAATAACACATGATTAAAGACAATAAAAGAATAGAAAAAGTCTAAAAGACTTCTATACTTCAACGCATTGTCATAAATAGTTTGTATAATATCATACGAATGTATGCACAGCAAATCGTATAATATCATACAAACGTGTCCCGTTTTAAAAACATGTCCCGGTCATGTGATAGGTTTATACAACAACAACACTTTGTTAGGTTTAGGCAACAAAACGACTTGTTAGTAAAAGAAACACAGTAATGGTCACGTGACACACACGTCATTAACGTTGTGAAACAAGTGAAACATATTTTGTTAAGTTTATACAACAATAACAACACTTTGTTAAGTTTATACAACAATAACAACACTTTGTTAAGTTTAGGCAACAAAATTACTTATTAAGGTTATTTAAAACACACAGGGATTGAAAATCACTGCTTTCGTGTTCTGGTTTAAATACTTGTCCCGGTCACGTGATACACACGTCAATAACGTTGCAATTAATGTTGTGAAACAGGAAGATTTCAGTAGGTTTATACAACAACAACAACAACAACAACAACACTTTGTTAGGTTTAGGCAACAAATCGTCTTGTTATAGTTAGTAAAAAAACACAGGGATTGGCATTAAAATCACTACTTCTGTGTTCCATTTTAAATACATGTGACGTTCTCGTGATACACACGGACACAAACTGCATGTGATCTTGCCGCCCACCCAGAGCGTGTCTTTGTGTCTTATAAACCTGGGCCGCATGTCTCACAATTACGAGCTATATGTACGAATTACAGGACATTACTTTTCTTAGTAATAGTACGAACAGAGAATGAGAGCAGCCTGAATACTTTCGTCTAAAAAAACTAAAACTGACAGTCACAGATATAAAACAACAACGCTCAGCGATATATTTCCAGACTTTGACCTCTGACCTCCCTGAAGGCAGAAAGAGACGGAACATTTGTATCATTTGATAAGTTGTAGTGATTATTATTATTATTATTATTATCGTAGTATCACTACTGTATGCAGATAAGTTGTGCTCCTGTTTATGGATGTTTTCATCACATTAGTTCATCGACAGCATCACAATGTGACCTGGACTTAAAGCCGGTGGCTCACAGGCTCCGGTCCGTTTATTCACAGGGTGGATGGTGTTTTCAAAATAAAAGCATCGAGGCTGAACTTGGAACGTGCAGAGAATTAACACCGTGGTCGACAGATACATTTTTGGTCGACGTCATTCGACATCGGACCGCAGTCAGTACTGTCTGACTTTATTAAAGGTCCCATATTGTAAAACGTGAGATTTCCATGTTTTGCTTTTTATTATAAAGCAGGTCTAGGTGTTATATTATAAAATATACAGCGAAATGATCAAAACATTCAATCCACAGAGAAATGCACACATTCAGAAACTGTGCCTGTCACAACTATACTATGTATAGGTAGAAAGTGTCGCTGCAGTCATTCCCCGGCTGCAATGACGGTGCAGAGACGCTGAGAGTGCAGATGTGGAAGACCCAGAAACACTGACCAATCAGAGCAGACTGGGATTTTTCGGGAGGGGGGGCTTAAAGAGACAGGCACTAAAACGAAGCCTGTCAGAGAGAGAGTGAATACAGGTATATTCAGACAGACAGTAAGAGGAAAATAAAGTGTTTTTTGAACAATAAAGCACGTAAACATGCGCTAGTACTGTAGAAATCCAAAATAACCTGAAAATGAACATCCTCTTTAATCTACTAACAACTGCTGCCTGTGTATCCAAAACTAATTTTATCCTATAGAGCTCCATTGTTAAAAACACATCAGTGAGCCACACTGTTGCATCAGAAAACATGAACATAGCCACTGTAGTTTGTTTTGACTCAACACAGCACTACATACTGAGACCTGGTGCTGTAAATACTCACTAGCATGCCAAATGTGCACTAATCCACAGCTGAAAATAGTCCCCGACAAATGCAGCACTTACTTCTAAAATAAAGCCATATATTTTTTAAACCTGTTTTTTTTTCTACAGATTTGTCTCTTCGGTTAGAACAAATTGGCTTGGGGCCGCGCGCCACAGACAGGGGTAGGAAAGACAGAAAGTAACACATTGTTGGATTTGTTGAAAACAAGAAAAATATAGAATAGTCTTATCCTCTAAGGCCTTTAAATGCTGTGTCTGCTGTGTGTAACATACTAAAACAGTCCAATAGATTTTGTTTTCCCCCACCCAAACAGGCTCACACCAACTAAAACATTTTCATAATTCATGACACAGTGCTGGCCGTGCTATCGGTGTGTGTGCTGTTTAACCACTCTGCTGAGTTGTGTCGAGCTAGGTTTATCGTCTCAGTCAGAAGCGATGTAGAACACCAACCGCACACAACCCCCCCCTTTCCTTCCTCTCTTTTAAGGCCCCCATGCAGTTCTCTATCTATTCTTCTTCCACTCACTCGATCTCGCTCTGTAACACACACACACACACACACACACACACACACAGCGTGTACTATAGGTATGTGTGGGCTGCTGCTCTGTGTCTGTATTCTGTATTAATGAGAGGACTGTTGTGTTGTGTTCCCCAGCCGTCTAGGCCAGATGCTGCTGTTGTTCTTCTCATTGTTTCTTTTATTTCTTCGCTATTCTGCACACACAAACGCACACACACACACACTCTTTGTCTGCCAACACTCTGCTGTTAGATGGCTGACCTGATTGCAGGATTCTGTGTGTGTTTTCCGCGCGTCTGCTCGGAAAGCTCTGCCCTGCAGTTCTATCGGCTCTCGCATTTTAGCCCCGACTACAAAGTCCACAGTCGTGCAAAGCTTTGACACAAAAGGCATCATTTTTGCATCCCACCCGTCACATGCAGCAACACTCGTTTTTTAAACTTCGGCCGCACGGCTTGCAGAGCTAATGGGGCTCGTCCTTTGCTATTCAATGGCCATGAATTTTTATAGCAGCTCATTTCCGGTAAACTGTGATGATTAACTATTGACTCTGGCAATCGATGCCTGTAATCACAGATTATGCAGTTTCTTTTCCCCTCGCCCCAGGTCCGTGGGCAGGCCGGAACAGCAGTATAGACACGGGCAGCATCGAGGTCGGGAGGCGGGTGACCCAAGAAGTCCCCCCGGGAGTGTTTTGGAGGTCCCTGCTCCACCTCAGCCAACCCCAATTCCTCAAGTTCAACATCTCCCTCGGCAAGGATGCCCTGTTCGGAGTGTACATCCGCAAGGGCCTGCCTCCCTCACACGCACAGGTAAAATGTGGCACGCAGTGCAAACAAGTTCTACATCTTCTACACCTTTAGGGTAATAGGCTAATCACAGAGAATTATAATTTTATTCATTAGAGCAACACTTTATCTTCATATTGATCAGCTAAAATGGAGAATGTGTTTAAAAAAAAAAAAGAACGCGCTTGTGTCGTGGGACATCTTAAAATTAATTTGTGATTCATTATAATAGTTGTTTGAAAAACTCATTTAGTCTAAGATTTACACTTAATTAAATTTCACAGTAATGTAACTTTTACTGCCTCGTATTAATTAGAGACTACTCAATTAACAGCAGATTTGATTTGTAGAATGGGATAATTGCATCCGGATAAGCGTTTTACTGCCTGACTTGACTTAAGCTGGTAAAGATCATGAAGTTGTGGCTACTGTGCAGCAGTAAAAAAAAAAGAAAGAAAGAAAGAAAGAAAAACTCTGCAGTGTTTCCAGAAACCCAAAGAGAATGACAGCCCTCTGTTGCATTCTTCATGCTTCCCTGGCAATTTCCAGCCTCTCTTACTTCCCCTATCTTTTAATCTTCCTGCATATACAACTATTGGTCATTTTTCAAAGTCTTAAAAGTGCCACCGCAGCACTTCATAGTTGAATCACAGATTTCACCCCACATTTTCTCACTCCCGCAGTACGACTACATGGAGCGCCTGGACGGGAAGGAGAAGTGGAGCGTGGTCGAGTCTCCTCGGGAGAGGAGGAGCATCCAGACTGTGGTCCTCAATGAGGCGGTGTTTGTCCAGTACCTGGACGCCGGTGCCTGGCACCTGGCCTTCTACAACGACGGTCGGGAGAGAGAGGCGGTTTCCTTCAGCACAAACGTCATGGGTGAGGCAGCGTTTGTGGTCGTGGTGGGCGGAGGGAGGGAAAGAGGTGAGGGAGGGGGAGGCAGGTTGGGAGGTAAAATGAGATTAAGCACCAGCATTTAGAAGATGGAAAGAGTAGGGAGACGAGGCTATTCGTTACCACTGACACTGATTTAAAAAAAAAGAAAAAAAAAAGCACTCCACCAATTTAGCATTCCAGTCTTACAGTATAACATTGTCGGACTCACGATGGACAGAATAAAAATCGATGCAGCGGAATCAATGTTTTCTTTTATTCCATACATTCGTCTTTGTCGTTGGGCTGCGGTCGAATTGTCTTTTTTTACCTTTAGGAAGTTCCTAACTGAGTGAAATGACCCGGAAGTATCGAAGTGGCAGCCATGATAAGAGCTGGTCGAATTCTCTAAATGCTAAGAAAAGGTGCTTCAATACTTCCTTTCTTATCTCCTTTAGCAAAGCGTACAATGGACCATCCTTTACAAAGAAAGGAGATAATGCCGTCCTACCATTCCTGGTGGCAGCAACATTTAAAGTGACGCACATTTATTTTATTTGCATATTGAATAAATATTATATTATTGTTCCCCCATATCTTTTTTTTATTTTATAAACAAGAACTTTTTTCTGAAAATATTCCACATTTGTTTCTGAAAATATTCTGACTTTGTCTAATAATAAATAATATTTTTTTGTTAACATATTTGGAATTTTTCTCTAAATATACTTTTTTTGTGAAAATATTCTGACATTTTTTTCTCTATTATAATTTTTTTTGTGAACTTTTTTTTCTCTAATCATTCCAACTTTTGGCTCCATGAAAACACTCTGCCTGTATTTAATTTATTTTTTAGAAATTCAGAATTTTATATTTTAGAAAACAGAATAGGGGCAATAGTCTGGAAACACAAGTATTTTTCCATACTCTCTTTTCTTTTTTTCCATACTGCACAGGAAGATGCGCTTTTAATAGTCCCATCTTCGGAATATTGCAGTTTCACCAGAGCAAACCCACATCAATAACATCCGCCGTCGCATAATTACGTTGTAGCCGAGTCTAAGTGCAGTTGGATTCTCTTGGCACCGCGGTTGTCTTTTCCGAAGTCCTTGTGAATTCTCCTTCACATGTTTCCTTGACCTCATGACATTTTCCATCAAGGTCAAGGAAAAGTAGTTAGGAAAAGACATATGATGTAATTTTTACTATTTCACCACAGCCCTGGTCCCTACATTACCCACAATGCAACTCTACTGTTGACAGATTGGTCATAGATTCAGGTGTGTTATGCTAGTAGCGGCTAATGTCGCCTCGAGCCGCTCTAACTTCTTTTCTCAGTTTTTTTTCAATCTCAAACTTGTAGTCTTCAGCCCCCATGTTGATTCAAGTGACATCACTTTATCAGACTGTGCACAGCTCCCTCTGGAGCCACAAAGCTTCATACAACAGTTTTCATCTGCAGTTGTACTCTCCATGTCCTGATGTGTAAAATTGGTGGAGTTCTCCTTTAAGAGGGACATGGTAGCATTTAAGTCAGATTTATTCCCCAATTTATCAAAGACTTTACACATTCACAGGGTGCAAAAACACTCACCAGCAGCATGTGCACAATGTTGTCACTTGCAACACAACTATAGCAACATTGTCAAGTATGCAGGACCACTTAGTGAGTTAAAAGATTTGAGTTTGCCAAAATGTAGTAGGACAAATTGACAGTATGCATTCAAAAACAAAACAGAACTTATTATACCAGAGAGTGTAGAATCACTTCAATGGTGTTTGTGCACGTGTGAAAAGAATAAAGACGTATCCAGAATCGCAGAATCAGTGCACGTTGTAACTTTTCAAAATGAAACTTGATTCTTTATCTTTTTTTCAGAACTGTGTATGACACACATGCTATTTAAAATGTGTAATGGTCCATCAAGCCATTTATTATTATTATTTTTTAAAGTGTTTTTTAAATGGGAAGGTTCATATGAGTAACAGGAATTATAAATACAACCAATCTCACTTCTCATGCTGGAGTCTAACAACCAACAAAGTCAATGAGTACTAGCCAGTCAGGTGGGTCATGCCTTCGCCGGTCCCTGCGGACCATCCATTCTAGCATTAACCAACTCAAGTGACGATACTTCCTGTTGATGATGTGACTTGTGGAATGTCTCAAATGTTTAGAGGGGGAATGTGTCAGGGTAATAGGATGATGGAGTGAAAACCTGGAGACACGACTAAAATGTGTATTTTAACTAACTTGTTGGAAATAGAGTCACACAGTAATAGAAAAAAACTAAGATTTTTGAAGGATGTTGAGTGTTTTTCAGTGTTCTAGGCAGTTTTTATTGAGGTTCTACATGATTTATCTTCAAATTGCAGTTAGGATAAAGTGCAGGACACTGCATGATAATATTATACAGATAACTTTCATGCATATTTATGCATATAATGTCCTGGGGATGGAAAAGGCACAGATTCGGTGGAATGGCCACACTGCAACCCTGAAAATCTGATGTTTTTTTAGGACCTGAAACAGCGCCCCACAAATAATTTCAATTGTGTTGGAGGCATGAGTGTGAGAACAAGGGGGATGGATAGAAAGAGTCAAGCCGAGTGAAAGAATCCTTCACTGTCAATATCTGGCGGTAGTGCTTTCAGCAGTAGGAGTAGTGGAGAGAGGGAGAGGGAGAGGCGGCGAGGGCAGAATTAGAGTGAGTAGTGAGAGAGGGAGCTGGAGGAGAGACATAATGGTGGGGGCAAAACCAGAAAGGAGTGAAGTGGAGTGAAGGACGGGAGAAGGAGGAGCTGAAGAGGGGAGAGAAAGAGAGGGTGGCATTTGGGTAAGAGGGGGAAGCATGGGGCTTAGATTCAGGGGCTGAGGAGAGAAAAAGAGGGAGAGGAAGTGTTAGAGAGGAAGGCTGAGTCATGCTTTGTGTAAGAAGAGTGGCTGGAAAAAGCACGAGCGAAGGAGGAAGGGACGGATAAAAGTCCAAAATGCCTCCTTATCATTAGCATCGACTCTGTTTCTTCCCACTGAGCTGCTCTCTTGTTGTAAGTGGGTTAAGAGGCACTATAGCAATGGTTCCCTATCTTTTTGGTCTGAGGGCTCCCACAGCCCCACCCCTTCATCGATTCCCATTATGAACACCATTCATAAAGGTGGATATTGTTATTTTTTTCATAAAATTGAACTGTCAATATTTAGGTTGGGTTGGTCGGCAATTGTAGTACTACTATTACTACTACTACTATAGTCTGGCTTACCGGATAAAGCCTTACTTCCTGTCTGTGCAGTTTTCAATAAGTCAACAATGTAAACAGCCTCTGAGTTATCAACCTACAAGCTAAAAATGACACGTTTTGGTGCAATAAGGCAGACCTGCCCTGTTCTTTCGGTGAATGATTGTAAAGATCTACAAAGAATATGTTTCCAACATTTTCATATAGGAGTTCCACCGTCAGGGCGTGGCACCGCCCACGATGATTGTGATTGGTTTAAGGAAATGCAAACAAGCCAGGGAGTTTTTTTCACTGTCCAGGAGTGAAAATGCACTGAATCCAGACTTTCCTCCAGCGCAGACATATCACTTTGGAGTTAGGTCTGGCTATGTGAGACTACTACTATTACTATACTACTGCTACTGCTACTGCTACTGCTACTGCTACTACTACTACTACTACTACTACTACTACTACATGAAGTGAAGCCGAATGTTTCAGCCATTTATCGATTCTGCCTACTTTTAGCGAGGCTAACTATTTCAACCATTTATCCATTACTTTTTTATCTAACTATTTAAACCGTTTTTTAATCCATTACTTTTTTATTTAAACCATTTATCCATTTCTTTTTAGTTCACTATTTAAACTGTTACTTTAAGCTAATTATTTGAACTGTTTAGACAGTACTTTTAGCAAACTAATATTATTACTATTATTATTAGCCTACTCCTAATATCAAATCATAATTTCTATTTTTTCAAATAAACTGAGCTACATTACAATCTTTCCACGTACCCCTGGCAACAGCAGAAATTCTACCTAGTGGGGAATCACTGCTGTAAAGCACTGAAGTCATGTATGCACACAGCCAGAAACACACACATGACACACACAAAATCTGCCTAGTTGCACGGTGCACCAAACAAACACACCTGGATGAAGTATTAATGACCTTGGTGGAGCTGGAGTTTGGAGTAAACAACCAAAACAAGTGCCAGAGTACGGGGGAGAGGTGGGTTTAAAGAGCAGCAGAAGGGTTTGAGACTGTTGGTGGGAACGCTCTTATTTTCTGATACAGCGTGCAGAGAAATGATGAGGATGGGTCAAGGAATGTCTGATTCAAAATGCATTCTCACCACACTATGAAAAATTCAATGAAAAAGGAATGCAAGGAATCTTGAAGGAGGGCACTTTGCTTTTCATGTCTGTGTGACTGCGAGACTCGGAGCGCCTTGACTCCATTTGTATCTTAAAGAATGAACGATGCCAATGATTTAATCGAATGCTTTGATGCTTGCCATCAAACTCTCTCACCCCTCCCCTCCCCTCTTTCCCTCTCTCTGTCTCACTTTGTCTTCTTCACAGATTCAGTGCAAGAGTGCCCGCGCAATTGCCATGGTAACGGAGAGTGTAATTCTGGTGTGTGCCATTGCTTCCCAGGATTCCACGGCATGGACTGCTCCAAAGGTATTAGCTGCTCACAAATGTGTTTGTTCCTTCCGTCGCAGAAATTCTGTCGTATCCGCCGTCTAATTAGACGAGCCGGCACATTTGGGCTCCTTGCAGCAAGCAGAGAGGATTAGGAGCGGTAAGATGGCGCGTGGCCTTCGGTGGAGCCGAGACAAGATGACTGATGATGAATGGCAGCCACTCACACCCTCTCCCCCC
>JAOVVB010234131.1:0-10002 GCA_028570985.1 Heterobranchus longifilis | reverse complement strand
CCCCCTCTCCCCTCCCTGCTTTTTGGATGTGTAAAGTTAAGCTCCAACTAAACAGGGTGAAAGAGTCAGGGAAAGGATCAGCTCAATATTACAGCGAGCAGCTCGGTGGTAAATAAGGACAGCAGAGCCAGATGTCGAATTTGCTGTAACAGCAGACAGAGATCTGTGCCAGCATCTTATGAAAACGTAGTGCAAATATGTAAATTGGAGGGGAGGGGTATTTAAAGGTCCCATAATGTGAAAAGTGAGATACCATGTCTTGGTCTGGGTGTTAAATAAATAATGTGAAAGTATCAAAACGCTCAATCCACAGAGAAATGCACACACCCGTATTCAGAAACTGCGCCTTTAAACGAGCCGTCAGGACTTCTGTATGGTTGTGATGTCACAACTATACTAGGTAGAAACTGCCCTATATACAGTGCCTTTGCAGTGATTCCCTGCCAGCAATGGCGGTGCAGAAACAGCGAGAGTGCAGATTCGGAAGCACTGACCAATCAGAGCAGACTGGGCTTTTTCTGGAGAGGGGCTTAAAGAGACAGGCGCTAAAACGGGGCGTGTCAGACAGAGGGTGAATACATATATATTCTGACAGACAGTATGAGAAAAATAATGTGTTTTTTCAACATTAAACATATTCTAGTAGAAACCAAAAATACAAATATGAACCTGGAAATGGGCATAATATGGGACGTTTAACCTCACGTAACTATAGTAGAGACCTTTTAATAAAGGTGATAAAAATGATGAAAGTAGGCAAACATATAACACACAGTCACACACTTTCATAAGCATATGTTCAGATGCACGCACTTACAGTAAGGGGAGAAGGAGAAAAAAAAACTACTAGATATCACCATGAAACTTCCCAATTACTTACAGTAAGACAATATTTTTTTGTATTGCAAGTTTTCTGAATTTTTAATGTTTAAATATGCAAATGAGCCGTTACCTTATGGAATATGTGCTAATTTTCGTACATTTCCAGAACAGAAATGTGAACGTTAGATAAAGCCTGGTTCAAAATGATTGTTTTATTTTGTTGACATATTGGAGTCGAAGGCTTTTACAGAGAGAATTTTTGATATATCTCCATAAATCAGAAAACACTGTCAACAGCCATAAAAAAAATAATTTATCGCCACATTTTTATGAATAAAATGTTGTATAAAAAAGACTATGAATGATATATGAACAATGCCCTCTGTAAAAACCTTCAGAATATAGATACAAATGAAACTGGACAGTTTGTTTCGTAAGTGCTGCTGAAGTGGAGATTTCTGGCTCAGAGCTCTTTTTCAGAAAACTGCCTTTAGATATGTATTATAAAAAAAACATATTACTACAGGATAAATATGTTAAACTAATAGATGTCATCGTGAAACCTTCCCAGTTGATTACTTCCAATTATCTTTTGTATTACAAGGTTTCTGAAATGTTATGTTTAAATATGCAAATGTGGCGTTATCTAATGCTAACTTTCCCATGAATTTAGGAGAAATCTACACACGCAAACAGGCAAAGTGTAGTAAAATAAACACCCAAATGTGTATTTTGGATGTTTTCTTTCCACTAGTCTGAAAGAAGACATGTTATGGAAGCAAAGTAATCTCAAATTTGAAAAGAATATGTTTTGCCTGTAGTGTTTTCCCCTTAAATTTACCAGCCACACTCCTGCTGTTTCACACGTGTGTAAACAGAGCTGCTTTGTTTGTGATAATTACAGTGTTGGTGAGGAAGCGATGCGGAGGCTGTGTGGGCATGATTGCCTTGTACCTCAGTCTTAATGCAGTGCCATGGATCAGAGGGGTGAGAGGCAGTGATGGAGAGTCAGCTTCTGCACAACTCCTACCTCCTTAGGACTCCTTATGACATCCATTTTAATTCAGAGGCTCACTATAAATCTGCGTGGCACCCACGTACTGCCTCTACTTGGACATTAAAAATCAGTTTTCCTTTAGCGTACATTGTTTTTCATGCGCACCTGGATAGGATTGGACTGGCTTCCAAATGCGCTGTGAGTTTCAAACAAATTCTCTTCCCAAGAAGTTCTACATATTTATCACTGATTATGCAAATGATTGACTGTGTTCTAGCTGTCAAACAATAAAAGTTTAGTGCATTAGCAGCTTGTCGAAAGGCTGCCCGGTAATCACAAATGGTCAATTTGCATCTACTTTGAACGATGTAACAAGGATTTAACTACTCATTGATTGTGAAAACACAGTAATTACATTACAGATTCTTTAATTACTTATTGGATTAGTATTGAAGTAAAAATGGTATTGTAAATTTATGAACACAAACATAAATTGAGAGGACGAATAATAGTCTGTATTACATTCAAATACAGACAAAACAAAAAAACGTCCCCATATGTCGCTTGTACAAGCAGCTTATTACGACTCATATATTTACGTTTATTGTTAGGCGGCGACCTCTAGTGGCCGTAGTAATGACGACGGGAGAAAAGCAGGAAGTCGGGTGACGTAGTATAAAGAGTGCCGAAGTCTGTGTAAGGAGGAGGTCGGGGAAACCAACGTCGACTTATTTTAAGTGAACTTTTAAGTAAAGTTAACTACGTAACTACGTAGTACGTCACCTTCTACGTCACATACGTAACTAACGTAACACACAGAATACTATAACCGAAGTAACGTAACAAACGTGCTTATTTCAACCCAAACCCATCTTAAACCGAACCAGCTTGAACCTAACCAAACCGCAACAGTTTCACAACGTTAACTGCGTGTTTAAAACTGCGACCGAGGTGTTGATCTCCTGCCACCGGCAGGGGCGCTAATTTAGGAAACGCAACTCTGAGTCGTATACAGAGGGTGGGAACGAACAACCTATGTGGTCGTATGGTTTTTGGAAAATTAATTTCACCTTGCATGCTCCAGATTCTGAAGTTACTTGGCTGCTCTCAGGTCACAATCAATCTGCAGCAGAAATGTGGAAGCTTTCCTCATCCGTAAATGCCTTTGAAATCCCTTTGCACATGAGCATTAGTACTGCATGTGGACACATTGATGGTCTCTAGCCAATTAACAGTAAAATTAGTTAACGTTTGGCATTCCTAAAACCCCTGAGCAGCTATCAGGTCGTTGGGACCGAACCCATGGACCATAATGGCTTTTCTTTTTAACACTTGAGTAGCATTTTACAGTCTCAAAGCGCTCTATCAGCACCTCCTCCCAGTATACACCCAACTCCCAGTCAAGAGTGCATTTAGGTATTAAGCTGAATTTAGCCTCTTATGCACCATTTAATGAGCTCAGCGCTAAATTACTACCAGAGCAATTACACACACACATCAGCCCTACTCCTCGACACACGGCATCCACTATACACACATCAACAGTAGAAATCCAGACAGGCCGTTCCATAAATCAAACTGCATATTTGTTGAAATCTGATCAGGTCTGTTTTAAAAAAAAAAAAAAAGAAAAAAAAAAGTCCTACCGGTGCACATAATACACATATCAGTAGGCTTACAGCAGCAGAATTTCTCATCGATCAGCAGTTAGGGAGTGTGATATGAACGGCCGTCTTGGCAGAGGAGAAATTATAAAGCATTTTGTAACGGAAAAACTGCCTCCACACGGCCAGAGGTCCGTGTGCACAAATGAGACATTGATCCATAATTGGAAGCACCCAGTCATGAAATCTAAAGACTAATTAAAGAAAGAGAGATTTAATGGCAGCCATTTACATATTCAGCACAGTCATTCAATGCTGCCTGCCGACCTACAGCCCGCCGGTGGGAGACGGACGAGTTGATCCGGAGGCTGTGAAGAGTCGACTTAGATCAGTCAAATGTCTGAAACGTCTGACTGCATCAGCGTTAGCCGCTCACACAACATGACTAAAAGATGCTATTGTGACAGACACATCTGCTATGAAAAACATGTAGATATGCATCAACGTCTTATTAACCGTCATCTACCAACATATTTAACATACAAGGACCGGGGTCCCTCGAGAATAAGCTACTGTTATTAACAACCATTTCTTCACAAAGTATTATTAGTTATGTAATTAATGTCATCTGAAAACCAAACTCAATCATTATAATTATTATGATAGGAAAGTTACAGGTAATTTGCATATTGTGTAAACTGAAATTCTTCAATACAAATTGCAGCATTTATCCCACGCACAATCCTCATTAGTACTTAAAACCATCCTTTGATTGTATCATTTAGTTTTCATTAATTTCAAGTAAACATTATTTGTTATATTTAGATGGTGAAACCAACCCTGGTCATTTTGACCCCCGATAGTATGTGATACTTTAAATTAGGACCCATGGCAAACATTAACAAAAAAAAAAAAAGTTATTATAGTTTAATTAAAGCTGCACAGGCGGAATTGGGTGCTTTTGAATGATGTCCCCCTAGCCTGGTATCCAGCCGTTACCTGCTGAGCCAATGTTTCATTTTCTCCCGCAGGATCCCTCTGGCCTCTCTCCCACTCAGAGAGACAGATTTTCATCGATTCAAAACTTGTAGATCCAATCACAGCCGTTTATTTCATATGGGGGCGGGTTTAAGATGATGACTGGCAGAGGACGGTCATCTTAGAATGTAGTTACAGAACGTAAAACACAACACAACGCACCGGGCACGAAACTCAGTGCTGATCAAATATAAATCAAGATTCTGTTACTGTATTGCCTATTGCTCTCATAAAATGTTTTCAGAAATACACTTTAGTGTACTTTGTAGCAGTAAAGTATTAAAAAGTTTGCAATAAGGTCACCATTGTTTTGTCAAAACAGACCAAGCGGCATCAGCCCTGCATGTGTCTCTCAGCGCGCTCTGATTGGTTGTAGGTCACGTTCCGTTGCTGTGACTGGTTGTAGATCTATTCAGAGGCATTTTGGTCTGCACTGTTGATCACGCCCCTGGGAAATCGAAAATCATTTCAGAGATTCCAGACTCATTCGCCAAGTGCGACTTAGTCTGGCGATGCCAGGCTAGGGTCCCCCAGGAACAGAAAACAATGATATGAAATCATTAGGAACAAATTGATTGACAAAGTCATGAAAAATTGGAATGACAGAATAAAGCACCTGTGAGAAATGACAAAAAGGACCTGTTGGTAGGATGAGGATTAATGATGGCGAGTCAAGAACATAGTCTTGGCATGAATGATGGAAAAAGGGCTCGATTATACTCCCAAACGGACACGTACACGGACAGCTGCGGACACCACAAACACGTAGATGTTCTGTTTATACTGTCTGCTTGGAGTTCCACACATGTGCAGTAGATCGCTACGCCACCACTTGGTCACCAGTGTTGTGCTAGTTACTGAAAAATAGTAATTCATTACAGTTACTAGTTACCTCATTAAAAAAGTAACTCAGCTACTTTACTAATTACTTCCACCAAAAAGTATTGCGTTACTGTCTGTAAATGTCTTACCTGAACGCACCACAAATTAACAAGGGGCAACTGAACACACCATTGACTTCTGTGATCAGTGCCCGCACACATTTCTGTTTGTTTACAAAACTCAGAAAGCAAATGTTGCCACGCTGGTGACTTTCAGGGACACAGGAGGATTTTACAGTTCTGTTGTTTCTCCGTCATCTCCGACTCGGAAAAGTTTGGAAAAGTACAGCTGCAGGCTAACTGTCACACCGGTAAGCTAACTGCTAGCTGTGTCTTCACGCTGCAGACTGTTATAATCATTTTTAGTGTAATACAGCCACTTTAGATCATTTAGCTTTAACGTTACCTGCTGCCAAGTACCCAGCCGTTGTTTGCATTATGCTCTACTTTTGTCATCATCTTTTATCTTAAAATATCTCCACACTGCCGACATCGCTGCTCTGACGAGAGGTGAACGTCATGTTGCAGGTACGTGAGCACAGTATCGGATTCCCTAACTAATGCAGTAACAAACCTTTCAGTAACGGTAATTTATTTGCTTAATTTAAAAAGTAATGCTTTAGAGTACTAGTTACCGCCCAAAGTAACAGAGTAACTGTAGTGCTTTAGTCTCAACACTGTTTTTGTCAGAGGGACGGAGAAAGAGCTCTCATCCCCCTCAATGAACAAGAAACCAGTCCCAAATGTTAAAAAGATCTTAAAAACTGGAGCATCTCTTTGTTTCTGAAATATATAAACATACATAAATAAAAAAACAACGTTAGTGCACAGGACCACCGAGCAGCATCTCTTTGTTTTTGGTGTTTTTGTAAATCAGCATCATAATGTTTCGATAAAAGTGAAAAATGAGAGAAAAATGTTTACAGAAAAAAGTTAATTTTTCAAGAAAAAAAGTCATAATGTTTCGAGGAAAAAAGTCCTTATTTTTCCAGAAAGAAAGTTGCAATGTTTCATCCCGACAAAGAACCCTTTAACAACCTTTTCTTCAGAAGCAGATGGTTCTGGGTAGAACGTCAGCCCTTTAAGAAGAACCCTTGTGGAAGCCTTATTTCTCAGAGTGTAGTACTTGTGCTCACAGAGTTCCTCACTGGTGTTCTGCAAGGCTTCAGAAATGTAGCCGGCAGATGTCTTCAGCTTTTTTTTATTCCCTCACGAAGCACCAGTAAGTTGAAATCGTATCACAAAGCCGATGTGTCATCTTGGCACTCCCGAAAGTGTGAAACAGTTTTCCGTTAGGAAGCTACGTTTTAGTCAGAGCTGTTGCTCATGGTCGGATCAGAATGCCAGGAATGATCTACTCTCATCGTGGATGCAGAAGCTGACTTGTGCTGGCGTACCGTCAGGACTGCCTGTCCTCATTAGCCTCATCATGGAAGTATGGCCCAGTGTCTGCCAGTTGTTTTGTTAAGTGTGAAATGAGCATGCATCACCAGATGTTGGTCTAAATAGCAGAGGTTGAGTCAATGTTACATTGCTGTCAAAACAGCTGCAGCCATTGCTAAACTAAACAAGAGCCTACACTTACAGGAACTTTGCACACTGTTAAAAAGCTGCTGGGAATGTACCCTGCCTCCTTTAAATAGTTTTTTTTACTATGTTAAAGTGAGCGACCATAGATGATAGGATTTGATGATGGAATTTCTTAAAAACAAAATGTCATGCATGTATATGACCAGGTATTTTCGGATTAAAAAAAGGATGAACCTCACACAAATCGCAACAGAAAATCTGATAAATGTTCATTACTCAAAATGTCTAAATGTCTCCTCTGTAACATATAAAAAGTCTTAGGAGATCCAAGTGGTGGAAAGTATTTTTTAAAGGTGTTTCTTAAACCATAGAGACCCACGGGAGACAACGTAAGAAATCCATTGGTACCAACCACGTCGTGCTAGCTTGTCGTTAAGGAAGCTAAATAACACTCAAAGTTAGGCTACATTTTGGCGAGGGTAGAAACCAGCATGGCCGTATTCAAAGGGGTCCTTTGACCTCAATATATCTGAATGGAAATGCGTTCTATGGGTACCCACAAATCTCCTCTTTGCAGACATGCCCACTTTATGCTAATCCCATGCAGTATTTTGGTATAAATGTATTTTTTGCCTATTCTAAAATGGTGTATTTGAATATTTCTGCATACTGAGGTCCATAAACAGACTTGAATTACATAAATTGGGTATCACTGGAAAGATGAGACTCCTATTGTATCCATGTGTGATGATGTTAGTCTCCATAGTAACCATTCATTGTAGTGAGACCATTTTTTAAAAAACTTCACCTCACTGTATAAAATGAGCCACAGCCTCATGAAACTTTACAAACACAAACTAGAAACCAAGGACATTCAGAGGATGTGTAGCTTTCCTACATATATTCGAGTTTCTGAGCAGTTTACAGAACAGAAGTGCTCGCCATCGAATCTCCGAAAAATGCAATTCTTGCAGAAATCTCCAAATGTCAAAAGTTTTTGAAACCAAATCACAGCATGAATTTTTCTGTGATGTTCCTCAAGGTCTTGGTGTTTTAATGAGGTATTTTGGAGGATTTTTGACCATTTTTTTTAATCAGTTCTGGTGAATGGTGAAAATGGTTAAATTGTGCACCAAATCTGTGTAAGAAATGGTATCAATCCCCAAACTGCTGCAACAACTTATGAGACATAATTGAGCACATATATATATATATATAGATAATATGTAAAAATACCATTTTAAATTAAATATTGTGGTACTGCTGAGATGTCCTGGCCTACATCATATACAGACTTGAGAAAGCATCTTTATTTGGTACAAATCCCCACAAAAATCACATCATGATCATTTGAAAATGAGAATAATGACGTAAAAAAGATAATTCCCTCTAATATCGCAATTGCAATATCAGTCAAAATAATCGCGATTAGATATTTTTTCAGAATTGCTCAGCCCTGATTGAGTATGTCATCATATACTACCCTTCATTTTCTTAACAATCACAGACTTCAGTATTTTTCAACACTTCCACCACTTGGATTTCTTACGACTTTTCGTATGTTATAAATAACATATTTATGAGACTAAAACAGTTGCAAGAGTTTCTGTTGCGATTTTATTAAAATGCCTGGACTATATGTGTGAAACATTTTTCTGGACCAGACGAGGTGACGTCTGCCAAGGCTCTCACAGATGTACGCACAATATCTGTTCAAAGATCAGCTCACAAATCGCCTCCTGAGTCCCAGAGCCTCAGTCTGTCACTCCAGACCTGACACCAGCTCCTTTAATCCCCCCCCACCCCCATCCCGACGCCATCGCACCACCACCACCACCACCACCACCAGCAGCAGCAGCAGCAGCAGCAGCAGCAGCAGCAGCATATCATCAGCATTGTTCTGGGCCGCACGATTGTGCCGATGCAGCACGCTCGCTCTCGGAGCGACGGCTCTGACTCTCCAGTTGTTGTAAAGATGAAGAAATATGACCGTACAGTTCGACAACTTTACTAAACCCTGCAGCGTCTCACTTTGACTTTCTGTTCCTCAAACGGTGTTAATTCACCCGCCTCTCCTCTTGTTTTACTTAGCCATGCATGCGTGTTTTTTTTCGGGTGGTGTGGGTGGGGTAGGACTACGAGCACGTGATATTGAATGCGAGTTCAAAGAGTATTGAAACCCGATCTGAAGAATGTGTCAGAGGCTCCCAGAGGAGACTAAAGACATAATTTCTCATGAAAGTGTAGAGTTACTGCGCCGAGGATTTAGATTTTCAAAGATTGTACTGTACCATGCAGTCGTCTATATAACTGCAGAATACTACATGGCTTTCCAATAGAAAAAAATCTTCTAATTCTTCTTAAATAGTGCTCATTTTTCAATATCCAGTGTCGTTTTCGTTTAAGTGACCACATTCATTTTACATTTTGTTCACAAAACAGATTTTTTTGTATTTTTTTAAATACATCAACTTAAGGTGACTGCTGTGTTATCCTGTCTGAACCTTTGTTGCTCACAGTTGCCACATTATATTTGGGTATTTTCCTCGTTTGACAGTTGCAACTCAAGATGAAAAATATGTATTTTTAATTTCCTACATCTAGGATAGATAGACAGATACATAGACAGATAGATACTTAGATACATAGATACTTACATAGATAGATAGACACTTAGATAGATAGACAGACAGATAGATAGATAGATTAATTAACATGCTCTACATATTATATTATATGATATTATATTATATTATATGCTGCTGCATCCTCACACACAGAGGTTGGGTTATTTTTACACATTGTTCAGCAGTGTAATACTGGTCGTATTAATTAAACACTGTACAATAATAGTGCTCTATAATATTGTGTGTTTTGGTCGTGCGAGTCAACTCGATCATTTAATACACATAGATACTTACATAGATAGATAGATACTTAGATACATAGATACATAGAAAGATAGATACTTAGATACATAGATACTTAGACAGATAGATACTAAGATACATAGATACTTAGATAGATACTTAGATACATAGATACTTAGATACATAGATACTTAGACAGATAGATACTTAGATACATAGATACTTAGATAGATATTTAGATAGACAGATGCTAAGATCTT
>JAOVVB010234130.1:0-10002 GCA_028570985.1 Heterobranchus longifilis | reverse complement strand
TTTTTAATGTAAAGCTTAAATTTTAATGTCTTTGCCTGTAATGTATTTCTCTGCTCTGTAAAGCACTTTGAATTGCCGTGTGTATGAATGGTGCTATACAAATACATTTGCCTTGCCTTAATATCATGTCTCTCCACAAGTACAAGCATCATCCATGCTCTTTTTGGCCACAGTATAAGAGGGACTAGTCTTGTGCTGGGATTCAGGTCCCAGTGTTGGCAGCATTCCCATCGTTGAAGTGTCATTGAGTGAGAAACTGAATACTGGTTAAGACCCAAGGCTGCTGCTCTGTTGCTGACCCTGACAAGTGCTGACAAGTCGAAAAAGATTTTCCCTTCAGGGATCATATACTCTCTCTCTCTCTCTCTCTCTCTGTCTGTCTGTCTGCAGCCATTTGGAGCTGCCTTTCCACTGGCAGATCATGAAGCCAAACCTGCACCCTCTGCTTCCAGGAGAAACCCCAGAGCCCTCCCATATCCAGTTCCACGTGGCCACAGATGATGTTTTCCACGTCAGACCCCTAACAGGGGTTCTGGGCCCCTGCCAGGAACAAGAGTTTCTCCTCTCCTTCTGTCCTAAAGAGGTACAGAAGAATTCATTAATGAACTAATGATTATATCAATAGTTATGCTTTAACAACGATCAGGGATGCACCCATTAATCGTCCGATATTCGCCTTGTTGACTGCAATCATCCTATAATAATAAACTTTATTTATATAGCACTTTTCAAAAACAAGTCTATAGGTCAAGTTTATATTAAACAAGTCTATAGGCAAATAAGATGACATTCACCGATGGCAGTGGTCGATATCTGTCTGTTGTGTTGCATCAATTTTGCGCTGGCTAAATGTTTTGTTAAAAAAGAGGATTTTGAAGCACTTATATTTTAAAAAAATTTAAAAAAAAAAGGATTTTCATGTGAAAGGATATATTAAAGATTGTTTGTTTGATTCAATGGGAGCTGAATGACTTTAAAACAGTTCAGTATTTTTTTGTTTCCCTGGCACAAAAGGGGGAATAAATAACAACAAAAACAAAAATAAACAACAAAAACATTGGTATTGGCATCAGTAATCGGCCAGATTATTATTTGAAACATTTGTATCGGCCCAGAATTTCACAGTCGGTGCATCCCTAAGATTGATGTATTCCTTTACATTATGAGTCTCATGTTTAGTAGCTAAAAGCTGATATTTGTTTCTTGTTGTATTTAAAGTGTCTGTGTTTTCTTCAGTTAAAGGATTACCACAGTGTGTGTCACTTAGTCCTGAGTGATGTCCCCCAGCTGCCACCAGAGCACACTGGCAACGGGTAAAGTTTCTGTGACTTTGTATGAACAGTGGTGTGTGCTGTTAATATTCATATGTGCAAAAATAACACCACAAGGTCCCTAACCCACCACACATTCGAAGTTCCTTTGGTATACTTTCCATCTAACCAAGTGTTGGATTGTGTCTCTTTGTGTGTGGAAATCTAGCATCTTAGACTCCAAGGTGATTGATGTCATCGTCATGGAGATAGAGGTCAAGGGGTCAGCAGAGCCGTACCACATCCTGCTGGACCCCTACGCTGTTGTAATCCCTGGAGAGGTTTTTATTTGCACCACCACCCGCAGGCAATTCAAGGTTATTGAAGGGACTTTTTTTCTCCTCATGTTAACTATAACTGACAGATATTAGATTTCTACCAAATCATTGTGTGATACAATTCCAGTTATGATTCTGTGTGTTGTGTGTTTTAGATGTGGAACCACAGCAAAACCTGCATCTTTTTTCAATGGGAGAGAATGAGCAGCAGCAGCAGCCACATAATAGAAGTAGAGCCCTCTACTGGTAGAATAGGTGTGTCACACAATACAATGCAGAGTAATACAGAATTTCTTTTTCTAACTAGGTTCACTTGAATTTGTACATTCTGAATTATAAACAGCATTTCATGTAGTTCATTATTGATTGATTTGTCCTCTAGAGGAGAACGAGTGTTTTGATTTCGACCTGATTCTGAGCGGAGGGAAACCAGAGAGGGTTGTGACCAGTCTGGTTTGCCACATAGAGCACCACCACGAGCCCGTCACTTTGGCCGTTGAAGTCTCTTTTAAGGTGAGAACGGATCTTAACGGCATCACAAAATTACTAACACGCCACGGCTAAAATCTTCATAAAATGCTTTACTATTCCACATTAATTGTTTGTAGCTGTGGCATTGTTTGAGTACAGTTTATCTGAATTCTTTAAGCTCATCATTTGATTTTTTTTGGATAGGGTCCCATAGTGACCCTCAGTGTGCCCAGTGTGGAGTTTGGACTCATGGAGCTCGGGGAGCAGACACAGACCACGCTGCTCCTCACTAACATCACACAGCTGGAGGCCTCCTGGACGCTGACGGAGACGCAGGACAAAGACACACAGGTAGTGTACAGTGGACTGATATAGCAGCACATCTGTGATTAAATAACATGAATGTATGGCTTGTGTATGGAAGCAAGTAAGAAAAAAATATTCTGGTGATCCATTTTTTAAAGTCTGGTCTAAATTGTTTTCTGTCCTGTGTTTATGACTTAAGAAGAGGTGGAAAGAAAAGTTTTACCAGGATCATTTCTCAAAGTAACTTTGGTGCACGTCAGCCTCTTGTCAGCCTCCACCTGCCAAAACCTTTTTTTCACTTGTCCTCTTTTCACAGATGAAAGAAAAGTAACTTTGAAAAATTAAAAAAGCAGAATCAGAATGATATTTAATGTCATTATACTCTGGTACAGTGACATTTCGTATGGTTTCTCTCCATGTAGACAAAACACAGCAAATATATAAAATAGAAAATCGGTACCAGCAGCAGCAGCAGTGAAGTGAAAAGTGATGCTATGGCAGAGATAAATAAAAGGCACCTGTTTCCACCTGTTTCACAGATGATTTTTTTTTTTTTTTAAAGGAACTCAGAAAGATTATCCTGGCAAAAACCTTTTTTCCACCTGTTCTTAAGTCATAAACACAGGACAGAAAACCAGAAACTTGCCTCCCAGGGCCTCCCTATGTGTTAATATCAGGGTAGTATTTTATTTTATTTTATTTTATTTTTACATCTATATGAATCTGCGTTGTTAGATCTCCGTGGAGCCACACAGAGGTGTGCTGCCCCCCTTGGCCTCCTGCAGTGTCGATGTGATATTTCGTCCTCGTTTTTGCCGCCGATACGAAACAGAGCTGCAGTTGACCGTGGAGAACGGAACAGGGTGGTAAGGATACACTGTTCCTTAATAAACAATGTGATTAAAGGCAGCTGGAGATCATGGTCTGTTCAGTGGTGCAGAGGGACCAGCCTTGACAACAATAAAGCTGTTACTCAGTGTGTCCTGTTGAGAACAAGTAACACTACCCGTGTGTTCGTTGCAGTCACCTGTCGGTGCGAGCAGATGTGCAGTCTCCTCAGGTGTGTGTGCTGAACTGTGAGCTGCTCCTCTCTGAACTCTACCTCGGAGTTCCCGCCACGGCAACCATCACTCTCTATAACCAGACCCTGCTGCCTTCACACTTCAGCTGGATGGTACGCTGGCATCACTGCAATTTATCACCACTTAATTTACTGTAAGAAGAATCAACAAATGCTTTAAAATCATCATGAAGTCCGAGTCTGTATACATGTTTGCAGTGCATAAAGAATGGTTTATCATAGATAGAATTGGCTGAAATTAGGATGTCTTTTATGACGATTAATACTCGATGATGTGAGTTTTATGTTTTCCCCACCAGGCTCAGCTGCAGGGGAAACAGGCTGAACTGTGCACAGCCAGTTTCGACCCCTCGTCTGGCACTCTGGGACCGAATGCCAGTTTGGAGATCACAGTTACCTTTATCTCTCACACAGATGTAAGCACCCAAATTATTAACACACCAGAAGGTCACACGATCTGTCACTTAAAGGAATACTTCAGCCCCAAAATGATCATTTGTGCATCAACTGTTGTTGTATTTTATGTCTTTGTAGCTGTCATAACACCAGAGGTGAAAATTAGCGGAGATGGATAAACTGTTTTCTTATTTACAGAAATGTCTATTAGTGTGCACTGTCCATGTAACGTTAAACTGTGTAAATAATCAATAATAAATAAATGACTCACCCCTTTGTTTTCCTTGCGTGCCTCCACTGTGAACGAAGAATCCAAAAACGGAGAATATTCTTGATGAATTTAAGTAATATGAGGCTGCGTTTAACAAAACTATATCAAAAATATTATTACACATATTATTATATTATATTATAATATTACAAACTCTCACACAACTCGTGCAGTATAATCCAAGTCTCATTCATACAGTCGTATGCTCAGTACTTCCCAAACATGCATTTTTGCGAAAACCTTACTATTTAAAACACTTCCACCACATATTACTTCAATTCATCCAGAATTCAATGTTCACCGTGGAGACATGCGAGAAAAACAAAGTTTTCTTCACAGATTCAAGGTAACACAGGGTGAGTATTTGATATACAAATGGTCACTGTGGGGGTGAAGTATTCCTTTATCACCTGAGTATGGGAGAGTGAGTTGCTTTGTTTGTTTCTTTAATGATAATTTTAATATTTGTCTGTTTGTCCAGGTGGATGTGACTGAGGTGGCTGCTCTGTGTGAGGTGCAGGGGATGAACTCTCCTCTTGTTGTTGGCATCGTGGCTTCCAAAATCAAGAAACTCAGTGTGTCCTACTCGCTGCCCAGTGTCCGGTACTAACATAAGTCTATTATCTCACCACCTAGTAGCTGCACTAACTCCACAGCATGCATGTTTGGTAAATCATGGTTACTGTTCTTTGCTTTTAGCTCTCCCACAGATGATGATGATGATGAGAGCTCCTCTACACTGTTACTTGACTTTGGCGATGACGTCATTTTAAACAGAGCTGTTACTAAGCAGTTATTGATTACCAATCAAACTGCTATCCCTGCCCCTTTCACCTTGGAGGCGGAGTATTTCACCTGCCATGCCTCAAAGCCAAACAACCCGCCAGAGAAAAGGTAAGCGGCGCTCACTGACCTGAATAATGGATCAAAGAGCGACTTTACGGTACTGCAGATGTGACACGGGCTGCATTTTAATCGCAGATCCACATACATCAAGACGCCTCTTCACTCTGCTCAAGCTAAGAAAGTGGAGGAAAAAGCACACAAGGGTATGCTTTAACTTTTCATCAGTGTGCACACCTTTAAAATGAAGCAGATTGAGTGTATATACTTTCTGTATCTGTTGGCAGAGTTTGTGAGCAGCCTGCTGGCTCATGGGAAGGGCGCAGCTTTCTTCATCCTACCAGACTCGGGGACGCTGGGACCTTTCGAGAGTCAGACTGTGGAGGTCACCGCCTACACTGACATGTGGGGGGAATACAGAGATCACCTCATATGCAAAGTAGGACGCCATACAGTGGGATGTAACTAGAGCTGCACCGAATGTCATTTTCTTACATTCAAAGCTTCTGTTGAGGTTTTCAAATGAAACTTCGAATGTCTGTCGTCATATTTTATGACATCATCACCCCCCCGAAAATCCTCAAACAATGTACCTTGTCATTTTCCCATTAATACAGGTGTGTGCCTCCCTTTGTGTGTTGCGGCACCGGTAGAATGAGAAAATGTTGTTTTTGAAATGCTGAATGCCAACAAATATGAATTGAAGCAAAATATTTAATTAGATAAAAACCTGTTATGAATTTTGCAAATCTATATTTTTTCAATACATTTTGACTTTAGGACTCTGGAATTATTGGAAATGTTTTGATCACACTGGAATCTAATTATACAAATAGTATAATACTAAAAATAATAGAATATAGCCTAATCTTTATTTGCAGCTGTGCAGAAATACCGGCTTTAAACAGAACAGAAAAGCTGCGCAGCATTCGAATGTTGATGTAGAATTTGAATGTAAACTTTATGAATGAAGCTTTGAAATATTCAGTACAGGCCGAGATGTAACAGATATTTCAGGATTAGAAATTACTTTCTACTGCAAGATTAAGAGAACAAAGTTTACACACGTATCCTCTTTGTTTTGTTGTAGCCTAATGAATAATGTTGGCTGTGATCTTCCTCCTGCAGGTGGGCGACCTGGAGCCCACGCTCATTCCCCTGCAGATGACGGTGACGGGCTGCCCGCTCTACTTCCAAATGACGGGCCCGCGTCCAGACGACCAGAACCAGGGGCCGATCACACAGTCTGTTCCCCTGTCCCTTTCTTCTCCAGTTGAATCCGCCGTCGTTCATGCATTTTTAATGATGGCATTATATCTTAAAGTTTGACACTCCTGTTTGCATCATTAGGTTTGGCACTCATGTATCCGGAGGAGACACGGTGTCTCGTTCTCTTCGCATCAACAACCCCACCATGTTTGGTAAGTGAAATCATAAAAAACATAAACTGATCTGAGGGGGAAAAAATGTTGCACCCTCACATTTGTTGTCTCTTGGGGGTAACAGCATTTTTTGTCAACAAATGTATTTAAAAAAAACTGCTTCAATAGATGTTTTAACTCCTGATTTATTAGAGACGGTATTGGAGGGAATAACCCTTCTTCAGTTTCACCCCGTTTGGTGTTTTAGTCTAAAAAGTGTGTAGAGTGGCCTGTTACCAATACCCAGATGCATTGCCTTTTTGTATTGGCTCTGTATGTGGTGCATCACTTATGGTCTGGCTTTTATCTATTAATTGATCAATTGTATTTTTACAATTTTGGCTTCCAACGATTAAGAAAACGAGATAATACGATTATTGTGCCACATTCTGTTTCACAATGATGCTCTGTTTTGTCTTGTGGTCCAGTGCACCCCCTTTCCTTTACAGCGGTGTGGTTTTGCCCGTTTTCACCGAGTTACTGACTGGAATATGTTCAATATTTACTAAAATGTTGAATATATGTTTAGGAGTTTTCAGTAGGTTGTGGCAGTGCACTACAACATATCTGATCCAATTTATTTTTATTTTTCTAATAAGAAACTCCAACAAATGCATGATGTTTCCAAAGTCAATGAGTAATTGTGTTATATAATCCTGATTTCAATGTTGACCAAAATAATCGTGATTATGATTTTTGCCGTAATCGAGCACCCCTACTTGGAATATGTATTAGTTTGTGTGTTAGTCTGACAACTGCAATGGCAGCATATCTGTTATATGTAGTCTGCTATGACTTCTCTGAATTGTGCTTTTGTTATTTGTCACTGTGTATTACTAGTTTCTCCCTTGGTGGTTAATACGTGTTTTTAATCTAAATCTTTATTTTCTGCCAGACATTCGCATGGACTGGGAAACATATAACATAGAACAGAATGACCATAAACTGGTGGATGTTGTGGTGGCATATGGAGACGCCTTTCCAGTTAAAGATGCTGATGGCAATGAGGTGTTGAGCGGAGCGTTAAGGATTTCTGGTGGGAACGCTCAAACAGTCTGGGAAAGAAATCGGACCCCAGGCTCCGAGGGAACGAGCCCCTCCCTCCAAAGCATGACCGTGAGTGCATTTTACATTACAACACAGATACACAAACATAAACTTTTATGACTTTTATGGCGTTGCCTCTGGGAAATTGTTATTGCTGCGATGCCTGTAAGTAGCGGTTAAACTCTCTTGATTTCAGAGTGGGGAAGAGGAGGAATATGTATCTGAGGATGACTGTGAGGAAGAGGAAACCTGTCTTTATCCAGCTCCTGCAAAGAAAAAACTCTTCTCCGTCCACATCAGACCTCATGTGGGCAACCTCTCGGATAACCCATACTGCATCACACCCCAGCAAATAGTACGTTGATACGATTTTAGCCACATACATCCATTTTTACCACTTAAGCCATGTGAATAATGATGCATTTTCTTCTTCTGTTGCTTATCTCAAGGTGATTCCAGCAAAGAGCAGCGGCACCATCCATGTATCTTTCACTCCTTTGACTCTTTCCAAGTCAGGTTGTGAGTCCAGATGTGTGGGTCTGGCTCTGGGCTTCATGAGTCTGGACTCCAAGGTAACATGTCCAATACACTAAACCGTGTCTTTCAATTTTAAAGGGGACATATTATGCCCATTTTCAGGTTCACACTACTAGAACATGTTAACATGCTTTAATGGTTTTTTTCTCATACTGTCTGTATATACCTGTATTCACCCTCTGTCTGAAACGCCCCGTTTTAGCGGCTGTCTCTTTAAACCCCGCCTCCCGAAAAGCCCAGTCTGCTCTGATTGGTCAGCATTTCTGGGTCTTCTGCATCTTCACTCTCGGCGTCTCATACCATCATTGCAGCCAGGCAATTACTGTATTGGCACTGTAGCGGCACTTTCTACCTATATATAGTATAGTTGTGACATCACAACTTTACAGAAGTCCTGATGGCTCATTTAAAGGCACAGTTTCTGAATACGGGCTGTGTGCATTTCTCAGTGTTTTGAGCATGTTGATGCTTTCACAGTATTTCTATAGCACCTAGATATGCTTTATAATCAAAAAAGACAATATGGAATCTTTAAATCCTGGAACAGCAGATGATTCTGTAATGTTGTGGTGATGATGTATGTTGTAATGGTGCATTGTCACTGTTATGACAGGTGTGTTTGTGGACCCCAGGAAGAATAGCTGCTGCAATGCTGTAGCTAATGGGGATCCTAATAAACTATCATAAACTAAGCTCTGCTGCGACCTAAATCCCCTTATTATTTTTGTTGTGTTTGTTTACAGATGGCTGCCTGTGTCCCGGGTAAAGTTGGAAGAGCTCAGGGTTTGGATTTGGAGCCTGTCAGAATAGATCTACTCGCAGTCGTTAAGCCTGCAGCGTAAGCAATTACAATCATACTAAGTCCCCAAAACCCCCTCAATGCATCCAACGCAATTCATGTTTCCTAAATTAAAATGAGCTGAGGTTAGGCAAAAGGAGCTCAGAGGTGGTCTGATTAAGTCCTTTCTCTTGGCTCCATGTTGCTGCAGGCTGCTGGTGCAGATGGAGGAGGACGAGGGGGTGCTGGAGTTTCATGCATCAGCCGGTCATTTACTGAGGACAGAATCAGAGAAGGTCAGTCTGAGACATCTACAAAACTAATCCACATCGCTCTGATACGCTGAGGTATTGATCCCAAGCATGTGCAGTTATTCTGTCATGCTCAGCGGTTGTTTTTCTGGTTGTTTTGCTCCGTAGGTGGTAGTTCGTGAATTTGACGTCGTACGGGCCCTTCGGCTGAAAAACAACTCAGAGATGACCCTACACTTCAGACTCGAGACTCAGCCTCCATTTTCAGTGCTCAAGTCGGAGCCTCGATCCCGGACCAGCACCTCCAGCAACCCGACTACTGGTGACAGCCCGTCTCTGGTGCTAAAACCACAACGCAGCATGCAGGTGAGACGAGGAGAGCCGCTCATGCTCTGGATTATATATAGTGTACATTAGGGCTGCACGATTATAGCAAACATCATAATCACAATTATATAACACAATAACTCATTGACTTTGGAAACATCATGCATTTATAGAACTTAAAAAAACCACCCAGGATGCAACAGGTGAGGTTGTATTTATTTTTAAACATGTGAACATTTTGGACAAAAAAAACAACAGACTCAGTGTGCAAAGACCTTTAATCTGTCTCTGGTTATTCAGCCAACTTTATGTAAATCTCATCTCATAGAAAAAATGACAAAAAACAGTAGAGGAGGCTCTTCAGAATAGGGCTGGGACAAGAATTTTATTTTCTTGAACTTTAATTATAATTCAACTGGAAAAACAAATATTTTAAAAAAAGAAAAGAAAAGAAATAAGTGAGATAAATAAATACAATGAAATAAATAATATATAATATGTATATATATATAAATATATATATATATACATTTAAATAAATTCTATAAAAAAATGTTTAAAAAAGAAATTACATCAAAATAAATAATATCAACTATGTTGTAATGTTAGTGCACTGCCACAACCTACTGAAAACTCCTAAACATATATTCAACATTTTGGTAAACTATATTCAACATATTCCAGT